>JBBPRV010000853.1:0-13902 GCA_038093235.1 Boletus harrisonii | reverse complement strand
GTGTTTCATCACTGAACACTATAAAAGACATGGCCTTAAGCCTGTCTCAATAACAATAACAATAACTTTTGTCCTTTGCTCCCTCCTCTCACTCAGTACCTCTGAGGCTAGCCATCCACTATCCTCATTCTCTGAGACATCTCTCTAAGTGTTCCACACTGGAGACATATCTTTGTTACCAACCTCGAACCTATCAGTGAGCATTTCCCACTGATATCATTACCCTTCTTGCCCCTGTTACGCTAAGCGTAGAACCTAGCTTTATCGGCGAGAGTCACGTGACGAACGACAGGTAAAGTCGGAAGGTTTGAGCTTGTGGTCCTACGTTACCCACAGAGCTAATTGAAGAGTCTATGACGCTTGGTAGGCGTAGAGACTATGAAAAGGGGGTCTCAACAAGTAACTCGCAAGTTACCAGCGAATTGGGCTAGATACTACACTTGTATTGCATAGAACTAACTGGGGAAAAGTACAAGTACACTGGGCATTTATATACCAATGAGCGGACCCTGAATAAGGGATCCAAAAGGGGAAACGGAACAGCGGAACGCCATTCTAGAAGGAGATATGTCCACAAAGGAAACTGGATCAAGGGGAGGAACGGAAAGGAACGGAACGGAACAAAAGGAAGACATACTGCAGACTGCGGAAAGGATCAGGAGTTCCGGATGGAAGAGAAGATCAGAAGAAGAACGGAACTCCATCTAAGAATCAAAAGAATCAGAAGGAAGGTCAAAGAAATGGAGGAAATCGGAATCAGAGTCCTCAGGTTCCCACACAGTAATCCACGAAGCGAACTCGTGTTCCTTGGCCTCCATCATCCGGGGGATTTCTGTAACAGCCCCTGCGTAATCGGGTTATCCCGATAATGAGGCCGACTACAAAGAAATGGTGAAAAAGATTGAAGGCAGCAATCCTGCGATAACCAAGATCTTCGTCGACATGAAGGATGTCCAGAAACTCCCCACCTCAGGCAACCCTGAGGATGAAAAGAACGTGATGACCGACGAGGAAGTTGGCCAGGTATGTACTACATGTTCATTGTGCCGCTCCAAATCATTTCATTCACGAGATCAATAGAGTTCATCGCTCAAAGCCAATGATTACAACTCACGTCTTACCAATTGACGTATCAAGCTTCAAAGCTGTTACAAGAACGACTTCGACAATGGGCTCACATATGTCGGTCCATTGGAAACTATCCTGCTCACTCCAGCCATGGTTATGGATTGGTGCCGCACACTAGTAAGTCTCTGTCGTTTCATCACGAGAATACTCTAACTAGCTTACAGGAAGAAGGGCTGGCTATGCTCAGCACTCCGCCAAACATTGAATCGTTCAATCTCGCAAATAAAGCGCCTCTTTTACATCTGTCACGAAAAGTGCAGGCACCTGCTCCAAGCCCGGCAACACTAAGTGTCAATATCAACTCATTGACATCAGTGCTGCTTCTTCAGACACTCACGAACACGGGTCTCCTGTAGTCTGCTACTGCTTCACCGTCTCAGGCTCCTTCCACCACCACAGCTGCCAGTGTTGCTGTGCCATCTCCAGCGACACCGAAGCACAAATCTGTTGAATGGGCCATCTCCCCACCTCTGCCATCACCATCTCAACTCACACAATTTCTTGCTTATGCTGAAAGCAATCTCGTGCGCAATGCATCCATGTATGAGGGTTCACTCAAACTTCAAGGCATCGGACCAGATATTCTTGCAGACACTGACGAGAAAACATTATCCGAGATTGGTATTTCAACAGGCAACATCATCCATCTCAAAAAAGGTAGTGTCACTTGGTGGAATGGCCCTGATGCAAAGCGAAAGCAGAGCAATACCTCAACATCATCAGGTACTGAGCATGGCCAATTCAGGTTCCTGAAACTCCCACCAAAGAAAAAGATTGCATACAAGAAGCATTACCATGATGGTGGCGGTTCCTGCTTTACAGCAGCCCCGATGCAACAAGACGATGGTGATGGCCCGTCAGGTGTTGATTTTGATCTATATTACAAGTGTGAGACACAGAATCAGTGGCTTCCCATTCCAAAAGGATTTATTGTTGTTGAGGACGAGGAGAATGACACGGACATATTTCCTTCATTTCTCACTAGGCAGTAGTACAGTGACCTCAAAAACCCTTTCCATACTAATCCTGACCTCCTAATGGGATTCATGAGTTGTGGGAAAGGGTTCAGATGGAGTGGGAGAGGATACCAGTTGAGGAGTGTCAGAAACTGATTGAGAGTATGCCTAGGAGGGTTCAGGCAGTGCTTAAAGCAAAGGGAGGCTATACCAAGTACTAATAATATCCAAATACCCTTGTAAATTCAAAAGCTCAAAAACCCTTTCCATGACATGGCTGTTTTAAAATGGTTGTATCTCAATGGTGTGTGAACCAAATCACATGACCCAGGGAGCATGTCTGTAGCCAAGAGTATGTACTATTTATAACTCCACCAAAGCTAAGTGGAATTCCCACAGTGACCGGTGGTGCGCTTCGCGCACCGCAGTTGGAGTTAGTATGGAAAGGGTTTTTGAGGTCACTGTAGACCAGCCCTGAGTTTTGTCTGATTGTTGGCAGCCCATATAAGATTGCACTGCTCAATGGATGCCCATCCATCACAGGTGAATTGCTGAAAGAGTCTTCCTCCTTTGAAAAGATTTTGTGGTTCTACCTCGGATGGCCATACAGTATGTGGAGTCTGTAGGCATATCAGAGAAGTTGTGTGACCTTCTTTGAGTGGTGTATATTCCCATTATGCTGTTGCAAGGGTATGTCCAGATGCCAGCCCTCCTCTCCACGTGGAAAAAAGAGCACATAATGTAGTGGGAGATACTGTAAATGCCAGAGCATTGTTGTATTGTCAAAATTTCTTTTTAAAGTCTTTGGCATCTCAAGGATCATCGAACAACTGCTGCAGAACACATGTCCATTGTAGTATGCGAGGCAGATCAACTTGACCCTGAAGACAACACATTCCAAAGTGAGGATTGCGAACACTTGAATTGCTGAGCTTCTCTGAAATGAAATGCAGAGCATGGCAATTGAAACATTGAATGTTCATGGATCCAAGAGAGTGCAGTCCAACTGGCTCAGTATATATTCTACCAGCAGGTGGGACACAATGTGGAGGCTGTGGATCACCATTGGCATTTTCAGAGTCACTGGAACTGGAATCAGATGGATCAGGATTAGGAGGTGATGCAGATAGTGCAGGTGATGGACTTGGAGACCTTGGAGCAGGTCCTGGTGATGGCCTTCTAGGTATGGATGGTCTAAAAGATGGAGGAGGAGGAGATGGAGATGGAGATCCAGCATCAGATTGTTGTTGTTGTCTTTGTTGATCTTGTTCATACTGTTCTCCAGAGCATTAACTGTATTCTGGAAGAGCATTCTCAGTCAATGCTTGAGAGAGCTGTTGTATCTGATTTATTCTATTCTCCTCCTAAGACTGATGGATTTCCTCCTGTTCATGTATCGCCTCCTGCTATTGCTGTTCCAATAGTCTACACTCCACCAACTCTTGCTGATGTTGAGCTAGCAGTTGCAGCTCTAACTGTCTCTGATGCTCTATTTGCTGATGTAGTATCTGTTGTTGTAATTCCAACTGCCTCCTATGCTCTATGTCCTGCTCATGTTGAAAGTTGAGAGGATATGCAGGTCCAGCTTGAGCATTGACAGACTGAGCAGCAGAAGAACGATGGTTGAACCTTCTGTTACACCAGTTTACATGGGTAGAATTGAAGTTTTCCATCAATCTAGCATTGTAATCCACTCTGTGTTCCAAAGCACTGCTTTGAGGGGGTGGAGCAAATGCCTGATGCTGATTCAGAATATGAGATGACCACATTGGAGGTGGATTTGAATAAGGTAATGGTCCAGCAGGGGGCAGTAATGGGGGTGAGTGTAACTGACGCATCCTTTGAACATGATGGTGCTCAATCAGATGGCATGGTATGCCAGGATATTCATTTATGGGTACCGGAGGATGATACTGAATTTTTAAGCAATATATCATATACATAGCAGATGTGTAATGATAACACACCATCAAGGCATTAGGAATAGGTGCCAAGGGCATTGGTTGTTGTTCTGGGTGGCAGCATTCAGGTGGTGAACCCATCTGACGTTGCTCCTGCTCAGCTTGGCGAGCAGCTTGTTGTGCTCATTGGGGTGATGTAGGAGGTGTGGACCTGATTATAATAATAATGACCCAATTAGACATGTCATGATATCCAAATTGCACCATTACACACATTGTTTTGTCAATTTGAAGTGATATCAGATATGAATGTTTTTGTAGCAAGCTGTCTGTCTAGCTGAACTGCCAAACCCATCAGCAAAGAGGTTTTATTATTATTTATTGTATCCACAAATGCTCAACACAGGGCTGCAGGGGAAGGGTTTGATTGCAATCACTCAAGTACACTTCAAACTAATTGAAGTAGCAGCCCTATCAAGCTTAATCACTTGTTATTGCTATGTAACTCGAGTGTGCCCACTTTCCTCCATGTAGGGCCTGGCCATTTGTTTGGTCACATTTGCCACGGTGCATATGAGGCATGAGTTTTGGTGTCCACTAAATCCCGTTTGGGACTCAAGTGGCTGTGCAGCTGTGGCTGAGCTTGAAACATAGGCAGGCCACATGGTTTTTTCAGCCCAAAAAGGAAAGAAAATGGAGTTGATGACAGCTATTCACATAGGCGAAATAAGCACCACCAATGGTTTGTCAGACATGGTTTTCCACACGTTCTTCCTTAATTTTTTAGACAAGTGAAT
This sequence comes from Boletus harrisonii, assembly GCA_038093235.1. Classification (NCBI taxonomy): domain Eukaryota; kingdom Fungi; phylum Basidiomycota; class Agaricomycetes; order Boletales; family Boletaceae; genus Boletus; species Boletus harrisonii. Next base: position 9,120 of record JBBPRV010000853.1, on the reverse strand, counting down.
ACAATGAAAGTAAAGAAGATACTAGACATAGCAGAAAGCTTGTACAACACCGCATACATACATGATGAAGAGAGTGCCTCTGGTAAGATGCACAGATCTGTACAAAGGCATACTGTTAAAGGAGTGGAAAAATGTGGACTTGGTAAACCATCACAATGCAAAAAGGAAACAATATAGTATTTCATCACACACATTACATGCCCTTATATGCAGAAGATTTTCATACAATTTGCATATGTATCTCAGAAGTCTATGTGATGAGACATACAAATTACAGAAACAGCACAATATATGATATAGTTATGCAAAAACAATTGATGCAAGTTTTTGTAATTATGGTTGGGGTAGGGGTGGGTTGTGGATACATCAAACATGACTCACAACACATTTCTTATATTTTATTATAATGTGTTGATAAGGAATCTTTAAACAGATTCAATGAAGTGTCAATATAGTGCCATCATGATAACCACCCAGACCACATTTTGATATCTCATAAGAAATGTGCCAAAGCACAATTAATATATTATAATAGTAAATTAGTAGAACCTTGAAGCTTTTCTTATGGTATTCACATCCACACACTTAACCTTGTCATCATTGCATTCCCTATCAGTCTGCTTTCCAATCCCAACAAAGATGAAGATGCTTGATTAGTAGCCAAGTCATGTACAGATGTCAGTATTCCTATGGCACATTGCACAATATATCTGTTTCTGCCCAAGTGGTCTGCTGTTTTTGTTTCCATCATGAACTGAATTGTATCATAGCTACTATACTTTTCATTGCTCTTCAAGTGGCACCCCACATTATCATGGAGAGATGCAATCATCAATGGTGTGAGTTGATGCATGTCTTGACCCCACACAGGAATTCCAATAATATTCTTTCTAATCTACAGGGCCTAAGCATTATTTTCTAACCTACTTTCCCTTTTTCAGCAGAAGTGCACTCATATGTGCATAAGGATGTCTTTTAGTTATGAAAGCACTTGATTTGAATTAAACAACAATAACAGAATGTCCTACATTATAAACCATTACACATCCTTTGTTTGTCTGATCAACTTTACTCAGGATTAAATATTTAGTAGACAAAGGCATTTAAAAGGTATTTAAGAAAATATAATTAAAAAAAGATATTTTGCAGATCTTCCAATGGTGAAAATGTATACAAAGTTATATTTAAGAATGTAATATAAAATAGAACAATGTACAACTCATGAAATTTTGGAAAAGAGATATAAATACAGTAAAACAAAAACTATGCAAAGTTATATACATACCAATCTAGTGGGACTATTTCAACACATCAATACAACACATTTTAGGCAGTCTAATCTAATCAATTTAAAATAAGACATTGGTTAGACACAGAATTTTAGTATATTTGTTAAATTCATTTATATATTTATCGTGCATTTGGACAATATGTAATTTAAGAGGAAGTATTTCACAGATTTTCCAATGGTGAAAATGTGCAGAAAATGATAATTCACAAGACGATTGAAAATAAAAGTATGTATAATAGTATAACAGATTAAATTTTATCATAGACATATGTAACAAATACAAACAAAGAACATGCAGGTCCATCAAAGGCCAAAAAGTGTGTGATTTACAATTTGCATTTTTTTCAAAGGCCAAACAGCTTTAAGATTGTGCTGTTGAATGGACTGAGTTTCATTCTTGAGAAATAGCTATTTGTGCTGATGTTGGCAGAAAAATGAGTAAAACATACTATGTTTTTCAGTCCAGATGTTATTACAGTTATCATTGTATGACTTCATTTATAATGACACTAAGAAGATTTTTTTCAAACTAGTAAAAATAAAAGCAATCCAATAGTAAAAGCATATTGAAAGTGTAGTAAAAATATATCAAAAGTATACTTGCAATGCAGAGAAAAGGAAATGGGAAAAATATAGAAACAAAGTTGTACATTACAGTGCCCATTATACACAACTTGATGATGAAATCATCATTGATTTAAGGGTCTAATCTAATCTGGTCAGGGTTAGCCCGAGGTTAGACCAACAAATATAATGACTATTAAACACAAACAAATATCCAAAGGACTTCATTATATGAGTATACTTGGCTAAAAGCCATCTAACACCACAACAGTGATGTGAAAATGACAATGTTACTCAAATCTGATCGAAACCCTACTTCATATACATGAGCAAATTCATCGACACCATCAATATAAAATCCATTGTTGAAGATGCTATAGGATTACACCAATATGGGCACACATCACATAATAACACATGACATTTTCAAACACACATCAGTGATCCAGACAAGTGAGTAGATATCCAATACTGTGCAAACCCACCAATGGCGGATTTGCATGAAAATCATTACATACCAAATAATGCACAGATATCCATATGGACAAACACTGCGCAGACCTGCCAATGGCAGATTTGTGTATGATAATCATTATATATCAAATAATGCTAGGATTACACGCAAAACCTTTTAGAACTCTTGCCTTGTTGAATGTCCTCTGCAGGACATTTTACCAAAGGTCATGCAATAACTTCACCCCTACGAGAAATCTTTTGGGCTAGAGGGATACCAACAAGTCAAGTAAGTGCCCAAAAAGGACCATAGGGAAGATCATGTAGATCTCGGATGAGGTCATCGTGGAATATGTCCAGATTTTGCTGACTGAGTAGTGACCATGAGACCCCGAATTTTACAGAGCAGAAGATTCCAGGACCATTGGCGCATGCAAGACCAAGTCTCACGAGATTGAACGTGATGATTTCCTTTGCGTCTTAAAGAAAATGTGAATACAAAAGAAAACAAACCAAAGGAAGAGGACCATACTATGTTTCCTTGTCCAAGGCTGACCAAGATTAATCTTATGAGACCCCATATATTGGCATAGCAGAGATTGGGCCTCATATATCGCAATGATGAAAGATATCTGGCTCGTCATGCCTTTGTGGTTCTGGGAGGATGTTGGAATCCAAGGGGCATTGCGGACAACCTGAGTTATATTGCTGGGAAGACCACCGGTCATGGACTTGATATTGTGGCAGACATTGGGCAAGATCTTGCTGAAAAGAATTGCCATGAGCATTGCAGTCTGGTGGAGCTTAATCATTGCATTGAAGTGATCCTTGACCCACTCATATGTGCATTCAATGTACAATGAATCTGGGCCTGAAGGCCATGCCATGGATAACAGGTCCCACTCTTGAGGAAGAATTTGCTGATTCAAGATAGTGTGTAGATCCTGAATGAAGATCACCAATGCCGACCAGTCCACCTGTGAGTCTTGTGCTAATGCATGCTATGTTGCCTGATTTAGCGCAACAGCATGAGGGTTATCATGGAGAGTGCAAGGTACTACAGAGGCCTGTCCAAGGTTAACCCATGCTGTATGGGATACTGTTGTGACTGGCCAGCCAGCCACTCCAGTGGGATTAGGGCTCCAGGGGACATTACAAATCTTCGCAAGTGACCCAGCTTTTGTGACAAAGTCTAAAATAGAAGCATGGGTTAATACATAGAAGCACAGGTTGGAGGATGATTCACATCAGCACCAATGAGATTCTCTGCCTCTTGTATAGCCATTTTGAACACTGCAAAGGATCAACCTGACTTTCAAAATGGGGGTAGAGTACGAGTGGAATTGTCTGCAAGAGCAACCAAACATTGTTTAGCGAACCATAATAGTGACTTCTACCCATGATATGAGGCCGGTAAACCCTGGCCAATCAAACCAGGATCATTGTTGACAGCCCAGAGCAAGTGTGTGGATGAGTTGTCTGAATAGGCAACATGTTTCTGCCACAGCATTAATGATGCTTGTCTGTCACGAGCTTGGTTGTGCAATGCGACGTCATCACTTCGAGATCCTTCCTGAATCTTGGCCTTCACACCTTCTGTTATCAACACAATGACATCAGTGGTGTAAGCCTTGAAACACTGCTAGAAGATGCACAGCAATGCCCTGGAATGGTACAGCCAAGCAGGGTAATAGTCCTCTGGGATGTTGAAAAGACTGTGCTTAATCATAAATGCTGCCATGTAACACTAGAATGAAATTAATACGACATTGTCAGATATCACACAAATGCACTATGAGCACATCTGCACAAGATGTAAGATAAGATATTTAGAGTGACTCACATTATAATGTTCTTGTCTGTAGTTGATGATCTGAGACCTCTTGCTGGATAGCAATGCCTTGTCACACCTTGTTGGCCAATCCACGTATCGAATGTCAACCTGGGTCTTCGCCAATGGGGTGTGCACTACAATCGGGGACAGTGATGGCAGGCCATCATGGACAGCCGACAATGACAACCACAGTGGGTCCATCAACCCTTTTGTCAACACTTTTGGATTTCCGGTGTGTGTATAATTCCATGTCTGTTCCAGGATGCTGTCAACTCAATCCAATAATGAGGGACAATTTCGGACCCATCTGGATAACTCTTGAACTTTTCCCAGATATCTCTAAAAAGCAAACACACGCCAAACGTGGTCCATTCGAATATTTGAAGGAGTAGCTTCACCAGTCATGTTAGTCATGATGCACATGGGATGGAGAGTGCCCACCTTTGGCTTGAAAATCACCATGTGGTCTTTTACTGTTTCGAGAACTTGACTGTTTGACCATATTTCAGTCAAAGGTGAGATTATCTCATTAAATATTGTTCTGGCATTGGTGAGTTTGGATATGGTGACTGTAACAGGAACTGACCTTCCATTCTGTGCTCTCTGTGGAAGTTACCAAAGTGACACACAATAGATGTTTTTGATATGTGTCAAGGTATCCACCTGAGTCCCAGTAACCTTCTCATGGTATCTTTCGAATGGCAGCCATGTTTTGCAGTTGGTCCAGAACTTGTGCACTGTATTCACATTGGTACTTGGACTTGCATGCATTCCAGATAATGCTGCTGTCATGAGCCCCTGTAGAACCTCATGATATCACCCCTGTGTCCTAACTTGGTGTGACAGTAGATTGTATCCTTGACATGTGATCCCTTCAATAAGTGGCGAGTATCTGGTCAGCAGTTCCTCAGCAATGTTCTCCTCGTCATCACTGTTATATTGTTTCTTGATGCTCATGTTGAGTACTTTCACTTGCTTCAAAAATGGTGTCATTAATCCACATGCCTGGAAGTGTCCGATGGTTTTCAGACATGCCATCGGATATAGATAGTGCTCCATCATGGTGGTATTGTCTGTGGTTGCCTCATCATCCAGGCCATCAAGCATGAACAGCCCATGCAGCGTCCGAAGGTTAAACAACATTTCATTGAAGTTGGTTTCGTCTTCAAGTATGGACTCTCTCCTTGGTATCTGGGACCCTGCTTGATTGTAAATCTGTACCTCTTGCCCTTCTTCATCAACAAGTGGTAGGTCACCCAATACAACATGCTCTCTGACTTCAGCGTCTGCTGAATCAAAAATATCTGCTCTGTAGATATTGACAATATCATCATCAGGAATGTGTTCCCATCGCACAACTGGAATTGACCTTCCAATCTTGTTAATACACTTCACATCTGGTGAGAATGACATACTTACTGAAGATGTGTGGCGAGTGCAAATGTCATGGATCTCATTCTGGTGTACTTGTGGATCCATTGCCAGTGCTCTGCTTCTTCCTGCAGGTTGTCTGCCTGACACACACATTGATTCTGTCCATATTGCATGGAAATCGCAATTGGTACATTCTCTTGCAGGAACCTGTTGTTATTCCATTCTTCACTTCCACTTGTAGTGGCAGAGCGAACCCAGTCATCCCAGTTTTCCACGATCAATGTATGTAATTGGTCAACATCAAATTGGTGCATTTTGTGGATTGGACACTCTCCTCAAAGGCCACTAAGAGGTATGTATCAGAATTGTGTGTGACTTGGAATCTAATGCAAATCCGCAAATGGCGCATCTGCATACTGTCTCACATACACTCTCATAATACACACAGAATATGTGCCATTGGCAGATTGGCGGATATTGCACTCACATTAGATTCGTCACCGACTGCAATGTCAATGGTGTGACTCCAGATGGGAAATCTTGTCAAAGGTAGATGTCCTGATATCCTTGCTGCTTCAGCTGATGAGCAAGGTACACCACCATCGTAGTATAGTTTTTGTCGGAAAGAGTTGTGTTCATCCCTTCCAAACACAACATTGTGTTCCACCGTTCTAACATTTCTCCATTGTCATCCATAGCTTCCTCTTCAACGAACTCTCATGGAACCATCACGAGCCACACTTCTTCTTGCACGTATGTTCTGATATACAACATTCATCCTGTTGGGTCAAACTCCAGGTCCATGTGTCTCGCCTGCCATTGCTTCTGCTTCTTGTGCAAATCCAATTTGAACATGTAGCTGGGATCTCCTTGGCTCATTGGCAATATCACTTGCAGGCCTCGCCTTGCAGGAATCAATAGGTAGTAGTCCAGGTAATGTTCTTGCGTGCTCCATGCTAGCCCTCTGTCTTTCGTGTCATAGACAAGCTCATCGTTGATTTGTACCGTTTGTCTCATCTGCAGTCATTGCATCGCCATCCTCTTGTGCCCTTTCTTGAATTCCTGCTGCAATGTTGTTAGCTTCACTCGACTGGGAACTTGTTCTTGGAATCCTCAGATTAACTTGGGCCCACTCTGCTGTTCCAATGCAATCACTTGCTCCACTTCCGCATGATCAACTCCATCCTCAGTTTCAAGCGTCCCTGGGATGTCTCCTACAATAAACAGCATGTTGTTGATGCTACTCTCTGTAAGTCTCCTTCAATGCCTGACTCTTTCATCACGTACTTAGCTTCTATCTTCCTTTCTATTGCTTTCAGACAGATGTCAGATGGGCACTGGGTGGTGGAGGTGGCATTCAATGTTCAAATTAATTCTTTGGTGCTCTCGCTTGTTCGTTGTTCACTTATGTCACCAGCCTGGGCCCTCGCTTACTTTTACTCCACTTGGTGTCCCTCTTCCCTTTCTATTATTACATCTTATTTGCTAGGCACACTCTAATGGTAGCTCCAGTTGTTGGCCATCCACCCAACTCACATGTCATTTCGTGTTTTTGTGTCAGTGCTGGGAAGTGATCTATAAAGTTAACAGAGTGTGGGTGTGAAAGGGGGGGGAAGGAGCCAAGGCCAATGCCTATTTCACATGTTTTGACAATGTTGCAGTCAGTTGAGTGTGTTGAGTGCCGAGTGCATCAGGTGCCAAGTGCATCGAGTGTGTTGGGTGCAGGCTGGATGTTGTGTCCATCATGTACCACGTATTTTGCCACATGTTCTTCCTTTTTTGCTGCTAGCAAGACTGTTGTCCGTTCAGTTGTTCATCAGCACAGCCACCTCTCCTCATGTTCAAACTCAGCCATTTGTCTGTTGACAATCCCTTCACCTCGCAACTCTCACCACCGATCTACATGACCACATCTGAAATTCACAGAAACACCATTGAAAAATCAGGAAAATATATTCAAGCAGGTATTTGACTATAATACCCACTCTCTGTGACTGATTCCATTCTGATCTGATAACAGATCATACCATCTCTGTGTGGTCTGAGGCTGTCCTCTCACTCATATTAAGGGATAAAGAATCAAGTGAGTTTTCCTGATACAGAATCCAAATAATGACCACAATGTTGCATCAGATAAGAGAGGTTTCTGTCCCTCCTCCTTTGTCTGATTTGAGGCTATCAGCCTCTGTCTTAACAGTCACCCAGACACCTACACTTGGAGTCATACGCACTTACTTGTAGTCATATGCTCGTCCGCCGTTTTAAATAAGGATAATGTTGTTCTCCCCATAGTGTACAAGGGGGTGTATTTGCAGAGAACTAGAGGCTGCTATGTAAGACGCTTCAATAATGTCTGCTGTTCATGTGATTACAGTCATTGTCACATCATCATATCTTACATTATGAGATAGCTCAACACCGAGGTTATCCCGTTCCTTTTACTTGTTTTACACCAAAATAGAAAGTTAAGGTGTAATTGGTTCAACACCGGGTTTATCCCATCCTTTTACTCTTTTTACACAAAAAGAGAAACTCAAGGCATAGCTACATCCACTTCTGATCCATTTGCTGGCTTTCACACAGGTCAATTTTTTCTTGAGCTTTCTTTGGTCAAATATCTATCAAAAAAGTGTGTATTCCAACTTCTTAAGTTACACTTTGTGTCAGCATTGATGGAAAATGTCAGGGCAACTCCTCCAACTTCTCCTGAGCAAGCTTGGACTGCTGGCAGTCAGGCTGTTTCAGGCAAACACTGCCTGTTATTCAGCATGGATCAAGAGAGCAGATTGTTCCAGCCATTCTCACTCACTCCAATCTTTGGCCTCTCATGGATGTTCACTATCTTCATCAAAACATGTGACTTGGCCAAGATCCAGAATGTGATGAATGGGCACAGCAGCTTCTTCACATAGGTGTCACTGATGGAGATCTTGAGCTTCCTGAACATATGCATTGTGGTGATGACATGCCAGCTCTCATCAATGCCATGTACTCTCAGCTTCTCACAGGAGACCAACATCTTTCTGATCAATACTTTCTGGATCGTACCATTCTCAATCCTAGAAATCTTCAGGTCCATGAAATCAATGCCACCATCATAGACTCTGTTCCACCTCAGGAGAAGCTTACCTATCTTAGTGCAGACTCAGTCACTGATCAAGAATATGTCTATGTTCTGCCAGAGGTACTTCATACTTTCAACCCTTCTCGATTTTCTCTACATCAACTGGAATTGAAGATTGGAGCACCACTCATGCTGTTGTGCAACCTGGATCCTATTCATGGTCTCTGCAATGGGACCCACTTGAGGCTGGTTAGACCTACTTGGTGAATCTTGGAATATTGTATATTGGGTAGAAATGGTGGTGACAATGTGGTCATGATACCTAGAATGGCCCTTGACTCTGACATAAAAGATTCTCCAGTTCCATTTTGTTGCTTCCAATTCCCTGTTCATCTAGTCTATGGCCATGACCATCAACAAGGCTCAAGGTCAAACAGTCAAGCATGTTGATCTCAATTTAAACACTCCTGTTTTCTCTCATGGACAACTCTATGTGGAACTCTCACGCTGTACTCATTCTAGAAACATCAAGGTTCTCTT
>JBBPRV010000852.1:0-13959 GCA_038093235.1 Boletus harrisonii | reverse complement strand
ACCCCTTTGCAGCCCCGTGTACGAGTACCCGCTCAATGGCCAGTGGATCATGATGGACATCGATGACGGCTACATCCTCTGGACCGGCATCTGGAAAGGTTCGTCCCTCCCCCTCCTCTCCCCACCCGTGCTCATCGCGCCTCCCAGCGCTCGGCAATTCCAAAGGTTGGTCCCTCCGCGTAATGTCCCATTCCCCCATTTAGCCCTTTTCAGCCGACATCGTCAAAATGATTGATTCCCAACCCGACCTGGCTCCCGTCATCCGTCGGGTGCGCGGAGGCTATCTCAAGATACAAGGAACCTGGATGCCTTACGAGGTGAGCGTCCCCATGTCATGCCGTCCATTCCGCCCTCATCTCGCTTCGTTAGGTCGCTCTTCGCCTGTCACGTCGGTATGTACCTCATTCATTTCCCCCCTTGGTTTCCTAATTCACCCGCTTCAGTGTTGCGTGGCCAATACGGGATGACCTCGTCCCTCTTTTTGGGTAATGTCAACTCCCCCCCACACCCTTCTCTTTTGGAATTCACCGTCCATCCGTAGGCCCACGTTCCCCGCTACTTGTCTATCCCCCGATCAGGCTGGCTATGGCCAGGTCGTGTCCACCGCGTCTGGGCGCCGGCGACCTCGGCGGACAAATCAATCCGCAGCACCTATATCATCCACCTCGCTTTCTCAGCCAGCCTGGTCCTCCTCCATTCCCGTCCTCCCTGGACCTTCCGAACATGCACCACCCTATCATCGCTCCGACCAAGACATCTCTCCCCGCATTTACAGTGCGCCGTATTCTTACCCGCCGCCTCGCCAATTCGCCGATGCACGTGTCACTTCACCGATGCAACGAGGTCGCCAAGTGTCTCCTGGATCCACATCGCCACTCGTCCGCGAGCACTCGCTGCGATCGCGTTATTCCCCCTACCCGAGCTCCGTTGTTGCACAACGGAAAGCCTCCACCGAGTCCGTGGCTCTCGACATCCCGACTATCTCTCTCCACGATCCCGTCTCCGATCCACGGTCAGACAGCAGATTGCCTGGCGATGAGATCAAGCTGCCACCCATCCAACCACTCGCACCTCCCCGTCACGTCAGCAACCCTTCCTATGCATTGCCGCCCATATCCGCGCTCGAGGATCTGCGTGGCGTATCGTCGCAAGATTCTGCCGCCGTCCTCGAACGACTAAAGATGGACGACGGAGGGTCCGATGCGGATGATGCCCGTTGGGCAAGACACCGCTCGTTCTCCATGTCCGTGAGGTGCGTCGCTCGCTCCATTGATAAACCCCTTTGCTGACGATACAATAGACCCAGTCACTCATTTTCGACGCCTCCGTCGTGGTCGAGTGACCCCATGCGTGCAAGGCGCCACTATGAGCCTGCAAGTGCGCCATCGCCCGAGTTCAGCCCCGCGCAGCGTTCCTCGTACGAAGGCAGCTCAGTGGGTGGGGTCTCTCCCGTCTCTCCCGCAACCCCACGGTCGACCGAGGGGCATTTTCCGACGCTCAACAGCCGCATGAAAAGGGTGGATGGACCTGCTCATGTGGCCTACGTATCTGAGCACCCGGACTACCGCGTGCCAGCTCACCACCTCGACTACCACCGGAGGGGCACGGCGCTGTCTGCCGGTCCAGACAGGCGCATTTCCGCGTGTCGTGCTCCTGAGAGCGACGATGGTGAGGGCGAGCCTACGAGTGTGAAACGACCAATAAGACCGTGGTAGCACACTCGCCCGCCGTGCTGTAGCTGCCACGTCGTCCCCTCTCGGCGTACTTTCTTCCCGAGTTGTCGATCTGTTGTCTCGTTCCCGGCGCCGTGGGGCTCTCTGTGCACGTGTTTCTTTCTATTTCCGTTCTGTTGCGTTCTCCATTTTTTTCTTCGTTGCTTTCCTGGATCTGCTCGTCGTACGCGTATACGAGATGCTAAACTATTCCCCGCACCATTGATTCCCCCCTGCATCACTTGTACCTCGTCATTTCGCACCATCACACTTGGCACTCCCCTCGCCCTCGGTCACGTTTTGATTACTAGAGGGTTTTTCTGTAATCATTACCATTCATACGCTGTCGACAAAAAAAAATTCCCTATCCTTGCTTGGAGTCCGCTAGTTGTATCGTACGGTGAAGATCATAATAGGTTATATACATCGTCGCAGGCTTTCGTTTCCAACGGAAAAAGTATTTCTGTCGAGTCGTTGCGCGTGGTGGTTTCGAGTTCGTGCCCAAGGGCATACGATACGCATGACAAATCGATCGTCGCTCATTCTCGACGTTGGGACATCAACACGACTGGCGGCCAGGTTAGCTGTAACCTCCTGCAACGTCGTCAAAAGAAAAGGATGTAAACAGTTTAGACGGCAATCGGAGCTGGAGATCATGCCCGTCCCGATCGTCCGAACGGTGTTCGGTATGCTTGAATTTTTCTATTTCAACACGCACGACTCGGATTCGCAGACTCAAACTAGAACACGGGTTGCCTCTGTAAAACGTTTCATGTTGAATTCTTAATACACGAGGTCGAGTTTTACTTGCGGTCGACGGCCATATGCATGTGAGCCGAGTTTTGCCGCATTGCCCGATCCTCGCCCCTTGGTCATGACAATAAGAACGCGTTGGTGCCGAGGTAGCTACGTGTTTGGAACGTGTTTGGGGTTATGTACCATATGGATACTTGGGCGCGCGTGAGAGACGCTTGACGTTTAGACTTCGGAGGCTGTCCTATCCCGTCCTTGGACGGCGTCGTGTTGAAGCCTCGAGGTGTCTGTCTGTCCTCGTCGTCTCCCCTATTTTTGTTTGGTCGCGATGGGTCGGTAGCGGACGGGTGACTGGGTGCACATGCTGTGGTGGACATAGATGGGAAATCGAGACTCGGGCTTGGAAGGTACGGCACCCCGATTACTGTACCCTTGTTGCGATATGGGGCAAGGGATCAGATGTCAGCGTAGCGCTGTATGTATGTGGCGGGATCAAGACAGATCCGTCGGCGGCGATGTGCCTCGACAAACGACGCGTTCGACGATGCGATGCGATGGATATGGATACTCTTATGTACCCCTCGGAGGTCCTCGTACTCGATCAAAGATGCGGGGCGCGGACACACGATGGCAGGGCAAGGGTCGGAGGATGCTGAATGGAGATCAGGGCGATGCCAATTGGAGAATTGGTTTTAGGTTTTGTTTCGGTCTATTTTGGTTTTATTTCACTGCTGCGCAGGGTACCATGTGCTTACTGGTCGAAGCCTGCCACCGTGCAAGCGCGCGGCGTATCCGGGGTAAAGCGAAACGTCGCCGAAAGGCTAGATGATTGGACGTCGACATCCAAAAAAGGAAGGAAGGGTCCAGGCCGGGTTATGTTCTGGATACCGACGGATAGTCCTGTGTTGAATCTTGACCGCGATTGGCTGAAAGGAGAGAGAGCCATCCTGTAATGTTGTGGCGGAAGAGGCTGAACTGGATGACCAAACCGAGAGGTTCTGGGCGGGCGTTGGGGGCGTTGGCAGTGGCAAGTATGTCCGGCAGTCGCGCACTAGCACGCGGAGATAGATGATACGAGGCGTCGGATGTACATGAACACCGAAATAGGTTCGAGGGCAACAAATGAGGAATTCATTCAGCACGATGGTAATGGTAATAGTATGGAACATTCGTGCCGCCCAGCATGGGCGGCTTGTTCCGATCACAGCCCTATAGAGACGGGAGCCGGGAAGGTGTGTGAGGTGGGTGTTTTGTGTCAATCACCCGTGCGTGATGCGTGGCCCGTATCTTTCCGTACCTCGGAGTGGCGATTGCTGTCAAGGACAACCCGCTGTCATGTGGGTCGTTATGGGTGTCCGCGTGCAAGAGAATGTCAATGGTGGCACTGTCGGGCAGGTGGCAAGGACGATTCGGATGGGATGTGCGTGGGTTCAGGCACGTTCCTGCGTCGTGAAACACACGGCTCCGTTTGGAAAGGTCTGAGCGCGTATGCCTGTCTTTGCATGGACAGTGGTAGTCCTTGAGCCTTGCTTGAGCGTTGTTGGCGTCGAAGATGTGGCGGATGGTGAGTGTTGTCACTATTGTGTAAGCAACAACACCATTCGAGTTGTAGTCTCCGAAAAGCCGAAGAAGCTCTCTGCCAACCAAGGTCACCTGAACAAACCGTCGCCCAACCATTCCACGCTCAACGAGGACGAGGATCGCGCGCGTCGACCAACCCGAGGAAATCCCCCTCCACCCCCTCCGTCGACAGCACACTCCACGTTCTCTCCGCGCTCTGGCTATGAAGTTCAGGTGCGCCAACTAGCTCCGTTTCGAGCCTCCTCTCGTATTGACACCGACCAGTTCAGCCCTCAAATTCAACGCCGTCGCTGACTGGTGGGACGAGTACATCGCGTACGTCGTCGCCTGCACGTCTGCACGTCCAGTTTTCGCTCACGCACACTCTAGCTACGACGTCCTCAAACGCCATATCTATCAGCTCGAAAAGGAGCACCACCGCATCAGTTGCGCAAATGCTGATCTCGAGGCCAACGAAAGTTCCGCGCTCGTCGAACAGCCCGACTTTTCCGCAATCGACGCCGCATTTATACCAGTCCTCAACCAGCAGCTCCAGAAGATATCACTGTTTTACGAAGAGAAGGAAAAGGAGCTGTTTGACGACCTACAAACACTCGAAGATCTCGTCGCTGAGCAGGATCAAGCTGGGCCAGCGACCTGGGAACACTACATGGATGACTATGGAGACGAAGAGGATGATGACGACGATGACGACGAGCAGATAAGCGGAGACCATGTTCATTTCGAGGCCGAAACCGTTCCGAAACGACGTCGGAGAAAGTCCAGCTCGGTCAGCTTTCATCCACGGAGTGGGTCTGGTAAGTATTCAAGGTCGTTCTCGACGCGTCCCCGTTGACATCTTGCAAGGCGCACGGAATACTTCCTCCGGTCATCTTTGGAGCGCTTCCTCAACAGAAAACCGCGATATCGAAGCGCGTCCGTCCTCTTCTCGGCCGCGTGCTGGCAGTGCCAGCAAGTCGCCCATGGGGCGCATTGCGGATAGGCTCATGAACATGCGAGACAGCGTCACGTCGCTCCCAACGGAGAGCGTATGGAGTGCCAGGACTAATTACGCTTGGGATATCCGTATCCTGTTCAAACGCAGGATTACTAACCTTTACGTCTCGTTCTCCTCTTTAAAGTCGTACGTAGAAGTCAACTATTCTGGGTTTCGCAAGATATTGAAAAAGTACGTCCCGAGCGCGTCTGTGTGAATCAATCTTCTGACCTAGCGATAGGTACGATAAAGTCACGTATAACGAGGCGAGTCGCGTCGGCGGCATGTTCATATATTCATCTAACGCACGTCACAGCTCAAAGACCGCTATATGCACGACGTAGTGGAGGCTCGACTTCCGTTTCTTCAGAGCTCCAAGGACAAGCTTACGGCCGCAATCAACCGCCTCGTCACTTTGTATGCCAAATGCGTCACCAGCGATGACGCTTCTGCTGCTCTGCAGCAACTCAAGGTCCATCAACGAGAGCATATAGCCTGGGAACGTAACACCGTCTGGCGCCAGATGTTGGCGCAGGAACGCCGCGGGTCAGGGGGTGCCACTGACATGATGGGTGGAGGCATCCTCGTCCGGGAGGAGGAGCCGGGGATTGTCGATATCTCGACACCACTTGGGGGCTTCAGATTGAATCGGAAGAAAGTGTCCCTCATTATCGCGATCACCATCTTTATTGTATTCATGAACTCAGAGGTCGTCAAGGATGGTCCCGAAGCGAACAAGTGCTTCGCCATTTTAATGTTCAGCACGATTATGTGGGCATCCGAGGTGTGTGTGTGACGTGTATCTTATGACGTCTGAGCTGACGGTGTTTAGGCAATCCCGCTTTTTGTGACCTCAACTCTTGTTCCGTTCCTCTTGGTCGTGTTCAGAGTCATTCGTTCGGATGGTGAAGACCCGGTGCCATTATCGACGCCCGATGCAGCCAAGTAAGTCATGGAATCTCCATCCGGGCGCGTCATTGACGCTCGCCATCCAGACACATATTCTCCGTCATGTTTTCGCCGACGATCATGCTGCTCATCGGCGGCTTGACGATTTCCGCCGCTCTGAGCAAGACAAATATCGATCGGATGTTGATCACGCGCCTGTTGAGTATGGCCGGTTCGAAGCCTCGAACGGTCCTTTTGGCCTTTATGGTCGTGGCGTGCTTCGCCAGCATGTGGATTAGGTGCGCTCCCGTTTAAATTTTCTCGTTCGAGTGGAGGACTTGACACGTGCTTTCAGTAACGTCGCAGCACCGGCGCTTTGCTTCACGTTGATTCGCGTACGTCAGACGGTTATGGTACGGTGCGGTCACTTTCTAATTACCTCTACAGCCTATCCTCCGAACGTTACCTGCCAAGGCCTCTTTCGCCCCGTGCTTGATTGTAAGTCCAGTCCAGTCGTACAGGTTTGTCACTGACAGGTGTGGCGCATGTACAGCTTGGAATTGCACTCGCCGCCAACATCGGCGGCCAAAGCTCCCCTATCTCTTCGCCCCAGAACCTTATCGCCATCGGGTTCATGGAACCCAAACTCGATTGGGCGAGCTGGTTCGCCGTCGCCCTGCCTGTATCCATTATCTCTATCGTACTCATCTGGCTGCTCCTACTTGTGAGCTACCAACCCGCCCGTGCGCCAGACGGAGGCGGAGAGATCGAGATAAGGGCGATCAGGCCGACTAGGGAATCGTTCACTCTCAAGCAATATTGGGTGACCGTTGTATGTCTCGTGACGATCGGGTTGTGGTGCATCGAGCATCAAATCGAAGACACGATTGGTGATATGGGGATCATCGCTATCATACCAATCGTCGCTTTCTTTGCTACTGGTGTTCTTAAGAAGGTATCGTGTGTATGAGGGGGACGTGATGTCGTCAGCTCACGTTGGTTTATTTGTGCGTAGGATGACTTTGAGCAGTTTGCGTGGACCATCGTGTTCTTGGCGATGGGCGGTATCGCGCTCGGGAACGGCGTCAGGTCTAGCGGCCTCATGAATACCATGGATGGCGTGATTCACCGTATGCTTGAAGGCCGAACACTCTACAGTGTCGTTATCGTACTTTCTGTCATCGTCCTCGTATGTCCTCTTTTCGTGTTCCGTTATCCGTTGACCGTCAACCCCTTGAAATTCGTAGATCATCTCGACATTCATTAGCCACACGATCGCCAGCGTCCTCCTCGTCCCAATCGCACAACAAGTGGGGAAAGACCTCCCGGGCAATCATGCCAACCTGCTCATCTTCCTCACGGGCTTGATTTGTTCTACAGGGATGGGTATGCCGGTGTCTGGCTTCCCGAACCAACTTGCGTACGTTTGATTTCTCTTTTCATGTCGTTTCGTGGCTCGCGCTCACACGGTACGTGTGTTGGATCGCTAGGGCGGCGCAAGAGGACGATCTCGGGCAGGCTTATCTCACAAACGTTGATTTCCTCAAGAATGGTATTCCAGCGAGCATCATCGCGGCATTGGTGCGTGCCCCGTCCCATGCACGCGTCGTGAGCGGGGTATTCGGGCAATGGCTGACGAGGGTGAACAGGTCGTATCTACTGTCGGGTACTTGCTCATGATGGCGATCGGGTGAGTCCACGCGCGTCGTGTCTTGGTTGTATGACGTGACGATGTTGACGATGTCTGTGTCGATAGACTTTAACGTAGGTCGTGATTGGGCTGAGGAACGCGGGGCAAGTAAAGATGTTAGCATCATATAATGTTATCGTGCCCTCGTGCACGGGACTTTTTTTGTTTAACTGGTGGACTTTAAATAAATAGTATGGGACAAAGTGTACTGCTTTTGCCCGGACCGACCGAGAAAACCGTCAAAGAAAAGCACCACAATGTTGGAGGAACTCCAGCGCGTAATGTATCCTTACAAATAACTTCCACCAAATAACGTTTATTCCCGCTTCGACAACGATTGGGGCTATGTTTGAGTTGAGTGTGCCACTCTTGCCTTCACCGCCTGCCTCGACGCCAACAAGATGGACACTTTTGTCTGGAATAAAATCGTAGAAAGAACCAATTGCATTGCTACCACCGCCAACGCACGCACTACGACATCCTCTGTGTTTTTATTTTACGACCGACAATTTTCTGGAAGTCCCGGACGATGGTCAGGAAGGGGTGAGGACCAAAACACGAGATAAGGAAACGTAGTGGTGAGGTTAGTAGCCCAATCGCGCATCGCTTCGTTGACAGCGTCTTACAACGTTTTTGAGCCAGACTCGATGGGAACGACCTTCGGAGCAGAGTGATGAGGAGCCTGAGACAACTCAGAATTTGAATCAAAGATCTCACTGTTGCGCTGAGCATCTTCATTCGGAAGACATTGAGAGCTTGTCGGCCAGCAGCTTGCACTCCCATATAGATCACACGCTGCATTCCGAACCATTCACAGACAGAGCAGTGGCTACACTGTGCTGTCCAGCGACCGTTTCCGCGATTCGGATGATGCGCGTTTTCCCGAGTCGTTTTGCGAGGAGCATCTAAGGCTGTGATTAAACTTCAGCGTCATTGTAAAACACTAACGCCACAAACCTGGGTAGCGGCGTTATCGATCTTGTGGGATCTGGTGTGGTTCCTAATCCAAGATTAGTTCCATTTTCTTCGCAACGTTGTGTGTATCCTCACAAATATTCGCTTGAGCGAAATTTACGCACCACCTGCGTATTTAGTGAGGCTCTCAGTAAAGTACAGTTTTGACCGGCGGTTCATACAACCATAGTGACTCTCGAACTCCTCCCAGAAAGATGGATCATTGAGCGTAGCGTTGTGCGCTTCCTCGAGTTCGACAGGGCAGTTAAAGAGGATTTCTGGATCGTACTGGGCACCAAACTGGTCAAATCGCAGGGGGAGAATAGTCGATCCAATCGGTCTATCGACGCTTTGGACGACAGGGAAATAGTATTCTGGGGCTCCTGATCATTATTCGTAGTCACATCACACTAGCTGGCCTTTGGGGGTGATCTCCTTACAGAAGTTCTCAACAACCTGAGGAACTTGATCGACAGGAGATTGTTTGATGGTGACGAAGCGACTTCCAACGACGACACCATCTGCTCCCGCTTCAATGACAGCCTCAAAATGCGTGCGAGTAGCAACTCCAAAACCGACTGCGAGAGGTACAGTGGTGTGTTTGCGTATCCGAGCGATGATATCTGGGAGTTCATTGTTCATGATTCCTTGAACTGATGAATCAGTAGTACCCATCTTCAAGCTTCTGATGAGATGGAGTCACGGAGAAACGCGAGACAACACAGATGAAGGTATCGGCGATCGATGTGAGGAATGGAAGTCGGGTAAACGAGGTAGAAGGGGCTACAAGCGGGATGTAGGAAAGGCTGTGTGTGTTAGCAGTGTACGCAATTCTGAAAACTCGGGTTCTTACCCGGCTTTCGTGCATTTCTCCCGGAAAGTAAAAGCTTCTTTGGGTGGAAGGTTCACCAAGATGAATCCATTTGCACCTGAATCCCGCGCGTCTTGCACAGCCCTGTCCTCTCCGCGTGCAACAATAGGGTTGTAGTAACCTGAGACAACTCCATCAACACGGTACAACACTGGAGAATTCAACAGACTCTGGGGGCACCCATAAGAATCACCGGGGTAATCAAACCTTTGTCTCAGGCTTCTTTTACTTGCGAGAGAATCAGTGAATAATCAATTCGTCTCCTGGATGGCGTGCCCGTCCGCAATAGGGTCTGAGAACGGCATACCCACTTCGATGATGTCCGCACCACCGGCCTGCATCGCTAAAAGGATTGGGATCGTGTCTCGGGTCCTTGGATAGCCAGCGGTAACAAAGGTGACCAGCACATGACTGCCCTGCAGGATAAAGTCAACATCCCGCGACATCTCAGGCATTGGACGTGCACAAACCTCTGCGCGTTTTGCTTGGAACACCGCTTTTATTGCTTCCATATTTTGCTGGTGTTGAGAGGATGGGAGAGGTTCGATGAGTTAGTGGGTATAAATACGAGTTGCATGAATTCCTCGGACTCACCGGGCTTTTACGAATCAGCGATCGAGTTACAAATCCCGCAGTGGTCACGACACGATCGGACAAATCTTCGGGTTCCCGCCGAAACTGGCATGGTGAATGGACCCGAAGAACATCTGCAAAAGATTTTGCGGCAGGCTATGCCACTTTGGTACCTTGATAGCTACACCATGATTAATTGTGTCGGCAGTATCATGGTCATCAAACACACCAACGTGCTGCTCCGCTGGAAAATGAACTACATGTCGACTCACCACAGGCCCGATGTCTGCCCGGAAGAACGACGCAAAACCAGTTGATGTCCGAAAAGTTCGGGTGGTCATAGTGATGCACCCGCGGGTGACGGGTTTGCACCTCAGTTTGGATCGGACTTCGACGGCACACCGCGATATCTTTCAAGTTTTGGAATTACAGAAAATTTCAAAAGAAAATCTACAGTGTAGGCCTGGCGTTCCTCGAATACCGGTCTAGCCCCTAACCTCCAAAGCAGCAAAAGGGGACATAAGATTACTGAGTAGAGGAGCAGACGATCCATCAAAAGCAAGGACCTTGACCTCTTCCGCATCCCACTGTAGCCGGTCAAAAAATTCAGCGGCACCAGACATATGAGCAACTCGAGCACATGTTGCATGAAGAGCAAGTAAAAGGGGGTCGGGCGGCGGCGCTGACTCAAATTGTGAAGTGAACTCGACAAATATAGGGGCTCCATCAACATGGGGTTTAGGACCCGCGAAGTAGCGGATATATTGTTCATCTGACTCCTTGGGCACACAGACTTTATAGCGGCCCGGCTGCACACATGTCAGTTGACATGACCGACAAGTCCCCAAAATAGCACACCTGGTGGGTACTTTCGAACCACAGATGCAAGCGGTCGAATCTAGAGTGGATATTGTGCTCTAACGAGAGTAGATTCCACACTTGGTGAACGCCTCCTGATCGTTTGAAAGCATCGGTGAATTTCGACAATCCAAACATGTCCAGTATAGTCATAGCACCAGCAGCATAACGCGTCTGGAAACGGGTGAGTATAATGGAGGACTTAGCACTTACTTATGGAACCGCACCTTTTTCACCACCGCGCTGTCTTCTCTGATCCCCGCAGGGTCAATGCCTTGCATCGTTGATTCGTTCAAGATGTGACATGTCTCCACCGTAGCCTCAACCTTGCATGCTGCCATGGCCAGCAGCTCCGTACATCGACTAACCGAATTGATATCCCACATGCCGGTGACCATGCACCGGTAGCCATCACGAGCCAACGCCTGATTGAATATGAGGAACAATGCAGATAACGGGTTGTACGAAATACGCGCACCCTCTTCCTGTAAGTCCTATAATCTTTGCCAGTGGCCTCCATTGAGTCTTGGTTCATATCCTCCAACGTGTCAAAGGAAGCATTCGAAGGGCGCGAGGAGGGTGGTGGGTACTGGACGTTGGACGTTTGAACTTGAAAGCAGCTTTAAGTGTTGAGTTAGAAAGAAAGCTTGTTGAACGCACACAAGCGGATGAATTTATCGCGGCAAAGTTTGCCAGTATCGATGATGGCAACGTCACCAGGGCTCTGAGGCGGCGATCTGACCCATTTAACGAGTGATGCACAGGGACTATCGCCGAAGGTATCATATTGAGCGTGGAACTCGAGGAGAAGGTATCCGACGACTCTGGCAGACATGATATCATTCTTTGCCTGCTTCTGGACGGCACGCTGTTCTGCTTGCAGTATCATATTGTAGGCACTGTAGCGGTCAGGGCTCTGACTCAATCGCAGTTCCTGGATCCGGGGAGAGTCGAGCACGGGGAGGGGAGACGCGGTGATATTCGTCGCCATAGTTTGCTGTTTGTTGAGAACGTTGTCGAAGATGGACTCAACGACACCGTAACAGCAGGGCAAAAGAGAGATTCGTGTGAAAAAGCCACAGTCCTTTTGGGTGGCGGCTGCAGTCTCAGCGCTACAGTCCACGAGCGTTCCCACGGTCCTCCGTCGTCCCCGTCCCGCCGTCCTGTCCTGTCGTACGAACGATCGACGGACTTGGGGGGCTTGGATAGACGAAAGTAAGTAATGTACTGGACCGGGATGATAATAAGAGCGAGTAAGGAGAGCTACAGTAGACTCAGGAATTACTAGTATTAGTTAGTATCTACTATGATGCAGGCATTGAAACTTGAACAAGATGCGCACATCCATGCATCTGGGATGATAATGAGGGCGAGTGAGGAGAGCTACAGTAGACTGAATTACTAGTATTAGTTAGTATCTACTACTATGTGGACATTGAAACTTGAATGAGATGTGTGCGTGTCTGTGCGTCTGTGCGTGAATGAGTGTGGCATGCATCTCAAAGTCCGTGTTAGCATGACGATGTAGTACCCGAGTTGGACTGCTGAAGGACACGTTGAACGGCACACAGCGCGTCCCACTGTGCCACAATATTGGGTTGTGTGGCTAAGAGCTTGCGCCAGACTTTTGAGATGGCACCGTCCTTCGTTCGTAGGTAAGACTTGCTGGTTCAGAGATACCTGAATGCGCCGTTTGCAGATGGATGGTCGAGGTTTCCACCAAAGAAGAACTGAGTGTTGGCGGCATCCTGTGCGGCCGTGGTCAAGTGGCAGGCAGCGATCTTGTTGAGGATTTGTTGGTAGCACAGTCGGTCTCCCTTGTCCGTGGAGAAGTTGTGCCAGAACGCGTCATTGTCTGGGTACTTCTGCCTCTCCTCGACGATGAACTGCGCCAGAGAAAGAGGGACGTTAGCATGGCTCGTAGACAGTGGGGTATGGATTGTTAGACCCACCTTCCATTTCCCCCACTTCGTTTTCAATGCGTCCCATGCCGCTTCCTTCGCACCAACTGCCTTCTTGTAGAACTGGCCCCAATGTCTGACAGGAATCCCGTGCCCATTGACAACCAGGAGTGTTGAGGCTTCCCATTCGTGGAAAAGCCGGTCAATGTTGTCGGAGAAGTTGATAGTGGGAGGGTCTGGGACCTGCCTCACGTCGAACGCAACCTTGGTGTCCAAGTTGTCGAGGCGGGCAGTGCCTAGGAAATCAGGGGGGATCAAGTTGCGCTGGACTTTGGCATCATGACATGAGGTTTGCCAAGTCCTCAGGCTAGTCGCTGTGCATGACCCTTGCACGTGCAGTGTTTGCGTGGATGACTGGACGCTGGTGGCAGCAGGATGGGGAGTCTGTGAGTGTGCCGCGTGCGGGTTGCTATGCAGCAACACTTCTGAGTCCAGGCCGGTGGTGGGCTGGGACTTGGAGCAGGTGGGATCCACTGGCATGTGACGACTTGGAGGAGAGCTCGGCTTCATGGAAGACACCAGCTCACGCATCTGAGCAGTGAGTGTGCCTTCCAAGTCGCCAACTCGTTCGATGAGATCGTCTTTGGTGGCCACGAGGCTGTGCTCAAGGCGGCATATCCTTTGGGCAAGCACTTCCTATTGTGGTGGTGTGTTACAGTATTGACAAGCCTGACATGCTTATCAACAAACTCACGCACCTGTGGTATGCTCACCATCCTACCTGGTGCCAGTGGATGGCCATCGGAAGTGCCGGAACCACTGCCAGCGTCAAGACCACCTTCAAGGCCATGGTCAGTGTGCCGCCGTTTCGAAAGGGACTCTGAGCTCAGGCTCTGAGTCAGATCGTCATTGAGGCCTAGCGCAGAAAGAATAGCGTTGGCCTGCATCAATGCGGTCATAAGTGTACTGAACTCCGATACATGTAAATACACGTCTTGAGGCTTACCCTGTTAGGGACCGTGCAACTCCTGAGGGAACTCCGGAACTCCAGAGTTCGTGCGGACAGATAGGACTTCGGCTTCAGCTTATGTGCTGCGCCCTTGCTGTTGTTCGTGTCCCGTATTTTGGAGCGAAGAGAAACAGAGGAGAAGGAAGAACAGGAGTCTGTCCTAGTCGATAATCAAGCTACTGTACACAGAGTA
>JBBPRV010000851.1:0-13962 GCA_038093235.1 Boletus harrisonii | reverse complement strand
GTTGAACCGTCGCGAACACAGGCCCCCCCGGAGAACAGTCCAAAGCATCGCGCGGTGAGTACGACGTCGTATTGGTTCCAAAGGTCGTCTAACCCCGCCATTTGTGCCCACCGCGTGAGGAAAGACTGGATACGGATCTGTGACCTTGGGTACACCAGGCCCACATTTCACTTTGTCCTCCAACTCCCGGACCCTTCCGCGTTCACAAGCTCTCCCGTCGTGATCCGGGACCGTATCGGGGGTACTGGTAAGAGCCTATGTGCTGCAGATTTCCTAGCCCTGGAGTGTGCGTGGGTTATATCATTAACATTGGATTTTAATAAGTATCTTATAAGGCTCGCAAGTGACAGTGGTTGGGTATTGAAGAGACTCGATCTAGCACAAGGGCGATGCGAGCAATGTCAAGAAGGTTTATCTCCGACGGATCATATCTCCCATCAGCCATGGTATCCAGCCTTCTAACATGAAAGAAGGGCGTAAGCGGAACACCATGCCAGTGCCTCCACCTTGTTACGTATGCAAAACTCCAGATCCTTACTAAAAATGCTTCGCCTAATAGGGACCACCAATGGGAAGCCTTCCTGCTAACAGGATTCCCGTTGGCAGATGCCGTTTTTTACTAGGTATGCGGTGATTGATAGGAGAAAGAAACCTGGAACATCCACGGGGGTATTTGCCTCTCCGTCGGAATAGGAGGGTTATATTCATTCACGGTCCAGGAGAATTCGCGGTTGACTCTTCACCTATTTACTATGCAATTTCAGGTATCCGCGTTACCAGACGGCGTCTTGGGTGTTGTATACACCATCACAGTCATTGTCGCTGCTACACTTATCATTACCAAACTGTATAAGGGTCGCAACGTACGTAAAGAACACGATGTCTCCTTCTGGCCTCTAACCAATCGTTGCCAGCTAAATGGGATTCCGGCCGTTGGCTCGGGCAGATGGCTGGGATCGTGGTGGTCTGGTCACAAGTTCCAGACGAATGCTATAGAGGTCATCCAGGAGGGGTACGAGAAAGTAAGTGAATTTGCACTTGTTCCGTGAATATAAAATCACGCCATTCGCAGTACAAATCTGTGCCGTTCAAGGTCGCGGATCGCTATCGTTGGGTTGTAGTTTTAGGCGGCCGCCAGCACATCGACGAGCTGCGAAAGGCTCCTGATGACGAACTTTCGTTCCTCGATGCAGCTAGTGATGTATGCAGCAAGATCCCTCTCTGACAAATGAAATTCTTACACTGTTGACAGTCAGTACAGATAAAGTACACCATGGGTTCGGAATTGCTTCAAAACTTGTATCATGTTGGAATCATCCGCTCTCATCTTACTCGAAGCCTCAGCAGTTTATACCCTGAAATACGAGATGAGGTTTCTGTAGCCTTCGACGAGGTTTTGGACCTCAGGAACGGCGGTGAGTGGCGTGATTCATTTATCGTGCTTTTTTTGCTGGTGTTGAGAGAATTCTAGAGTGGAAGAGTGTGCGTGCCCTTAGCGCCATCCAAAAGGTCGTATGCAGGACTAGCAACAGACTCTTTGTCGGGCTTCCATTATGTATGCACATATATTCTTTACATTTGCCTTGCTTTAACCCGCTTTGAATGATAGGCCGAGACACCGACTGGATAAATCTCAACCTGCGATACACACTCGATGTCGTACAAGGAGCGGACGAAATCCGGCGTTTCCCTCGTTTTCTAGCACCGTGAGGCTCTGAGCACTACCAAAACGAAAAATTCTTACAGTAATTTACAGCCTTGTTGCGCATTTCATGACTGATGTTCCGGGAACCACGAGACGCGCCATGAGGCACCTTGCTCCTATAATCGAGGAGCGACTGAAGCTCCAGGAGGGGTATGGAAATGACTGGGATGACAAACCGGTTTGTTGCTTCCTTTCTTGGGTTTATACATGTGCTGATTATCACTTTGTTAGAACGATGTACTGTCATGGTTGTTGGATGTAGCACCCGAGGGGCAGCGTACGGTCAAGCTCTTGACGATTCGTGTGTTAGCCACCAACTTTGCTGCAATCCACGTGGGTTTCGTTATGCTCTGCATTTTCTTCGTTGTTCGGCTCATTGACACGTGCGGTAGACGACATCCAGCGTATGTTACTGTGCTATGATCCTCAAACTCCATGTCTGACCCTAACGTGCCGTAGAGCTTTTCTCACGCACTTTTCTTCCTAGCAGAAAACCCTCAGTACATTCAACCTCTTCGTGAAGAAGTCGAATCTGTCGTCGAAAAAGAGGGATGGTCGAAAGCCTCCTTGGGGAAGATGCGCAAGATTGACAGTTTTCTGAAGGAAAGCCAACGTTTGGTCGGAAATGGTGCTGGTGGGTCATCTCACGCCATAGCGGAAGGTGGTCGTGCTAACGCCGTCACCGTGACGGGGTTAGTGAGCCTGTCACGGAAGGCCGTCAAAGACTTCACGTTCTCCGACGGGACGTTCATACCCAAGGGAACAACAGTCGTCGTGCCTTCTCGGTGTCTGCACCTTGACAACGAACACTACGACAACGCGCACGTCTTCGATCCTTTCCGATTCTCTAACATGCGTGACGAGGAGGGCGAAGGTACGAAACACCAGTTCGTTTCGACTAGTATGGAATACTTGCCATTCGGGCATGGTAGACACGCCTGGTATGAACCCCTCCTGACCCCTTTACGCGATGAATCATCTCACATGTATGCGCGTTAGCCCTGGTCGATTCTTTGCCGCTAACGAGCTCAAATCCATGTTGGCTCATGTCGTCATGTCATACGATGTCAAGCTGGAAGATAACAAGATCCAGTCTAAGAGATTGCGCACTGGCCTTCGTATGTCTCCCAACCCCGCTGCAACGATTCTATTCAGAAGGAGGGCCGATTGAACCGCTGGCAATGGACCGCAAGGGCGTTCCGTGCATTTTTTTCTGCTCAGAAATGCCGGTTTACCTTTTTTTGGATGGCTGATCTGTGGTATGAGATCCGATGGATGGAGAGTTGTGGCACGATCGACAACATGGCAATGTATGTACGTCGCACTCTATAGTGTCGAGTCCGACGGAGGGTAAACCCTTTTCGTCTCGACGACAACTTGGCCGCCTGTCCTAATTACCAGAATGAAATGTCGTGTTGGCGGTCACTGGTTGCTTGCTCGACAAGACCTACAATGTGCGTGTCGCCCACCGTCGATGGACACCACTAGATCGCACTCTTCTGTTCAATGATGAGAGCATGCCAAGATGCGTCAAACGGACGTTAGTTGCTCGAGAAGTACCAATCTAATCCGGTGCTAATTCCAGGATGGCTAGCCCAACTTGAAGAACTTAGGGTCCCTACATTGTTCATCGGCCTCATTGGACGAAAAAAGCATTCCATTCTGAATCTCAGGTGCCTCGCTAACTGCCCCAGAACTTGTTCTTGTTTCGCTCTGTCTAGATCACCCCTTCCTTCGTCCCACTCTCCTTGATGGTCTTGTTGAGGACGCATCTGGTCACTAAGCAACTAAAACGCGACTTGACAGTATATTCATTTTCCACCACTTCGTCGTAGGGTTTGGCAGTGACTCCACGAGCTTCTACTTTCAGACGTTGTTCGTCCGCCCCCACAACAGCAGTCACCGTTGCGCTGGTTTCCACAATAGCCCTGTCACGTCGCTCGAGGAAATGTTCGCAGCACAGAACCATTTCACACGGGTCGCCAAGAAGTCCGCTGAAGACGATCTGTACATTTAAGAAGTACATTGTCAGGTGCCTCACCAACTGCCCCGGAACTTGTTCTTGTTTCGCTCTGTCCAGATGATCCCTTCCTTCGTCCCGCTCTCCTCGATGCTCTCGTTGAGGATGCATCTGGTCACAGCAACACAAACGTGACCTGACAGTATATTCATTTTCCGCCACCAACAACCACTTTGTCGTAGAGCTTGACAGTGATACCGTGAGCCTCCACTCTCAGACGTTGCACGTCAGCTCCCACAACCGCAGTCACTGTTGCGCTGATTTCGCGATAGCCCTGTCACGTCGCGTGTGGAGATTTTGGCAGCACGAAACTATATTGCACGGGCTGCCAAGAAGTTCGCTGAAGATTATCTCTACGTTTGTACACACGACTCCGGAAGACGCTGCATATACATAGGCAGAATAAATATTCGAGTCACTGTTCAAAGTACCACCACCCTTCTCCAGTCGGTACACAAAGCCCCGCTCAAACCTGAGGCATGCAATCTCTCAACTCCTGCAGTGGAATCGCCTCCAAACCCCCGTCTACCACCTGACCCAGCTCTCGCTCCGACACGACATCCGCAAATGCAATGGTAGACGCCACTGCGTTCCCACCAGAAGTGGGTTGCGAAAACACACCGAATCCAGTGTCGATTCCCCGCCAGTCAGTGCGGAGGTCGCGGTCATACAGCTCTCGTATGCTGATGATGAACCGAGGCATTATGGGGCATATACTTGTATAGCAAAGCAAGCCCAGAAAGAGCTTCCAAGTATTATCCGTTGTGGGGATTCTTTGGAAGAGAGCCATAGTGATGCTGAAAAGTGTATACCTGGGAAAAACATCCAAGTGGTCAGTTAGTTTTTGTGTAGGTACATAGGATAAGACAGGCAGAAGAATTGATGGCAATGAAAGTGCAGGAAGAGGGAAGACATACACAAGGAAGTAAAGAATTCCATCCCTCATCAGTTGTTGCATATACTTGTTAGGCTGCCACTGCTTAGTTGCTCTGTACATGGAAACTGACTGCTTCAAGGTTGAGACAAGAGCAAGAATTAAAAGCATGGCAGCAAGAGTCACTCGTGGGATGGCAATATACAAGTACCATGTGGATGGGCCATTACTGACTGAGCTGCAAACAGAGAAATTGAGAACATGGATAACTGTGACTGGAGGAAAGGGTGGTAGGAGATGAAGGGCATCCATCTGTGTGAGATCCTTGTTGAGATTGCAGTTTAGCATGAGACACACCTGATAGATAGGTATTGGGATTGTAGTAGATCCCCAGTGCAACTAAGAAAACAATAATCTGTGGCACATAAATGAACAGAAGAACCCAAAGAATCCATTTGGACTGATTCCACATGGCATATACTCGCAGGATCATGACCACTGTGATTTGAATGCATCATGATTAGGGAATATGGAATTAAGGACTATGGTAACTCACAATCAGCAGCAGAAAGGAATATTGGAAATGCCCAGGCAGATGCCAGATAGGTTGCAGTACCTTTAGAATATGCATGCATCATACTGATATTATGAAGGGCAGGAAATCAGTGTGCTTACACCTGTTGAACTGTTATCAATACAACTGACACGCACTGGAATTTAGATGCATACATCTATGAACAGTTGATCATTATTAGCACCAAAGATGCAGTATGAAAACTTACTTTTACAGAACCAGACACAAAAATACTATGCCCTGAAAATGGATCTGATTAGCTTGATTAATCTTCAAATTGAACTCTCAACACACAGAGGCCCTCAATACTTGAGCATGGATTCATCAAGTCACTGTTAGCTTTATAATTATACATTACAGCAATGATTGACCTACATAAAACAAAAAAGTCCAAAATAGCGGACCTACAGAAGTGTCAGCTCAGAATTTGTACATACAATGTGAACCTGTATACATACCAGGACAAACAATGTGGATACCCAAGTCCAGGGCCTGTGCTGTGGCACTATAAGCAACTTGGACCTTGCTTGACAATTGTTTCTTCCTTACCCAAACATAGTGTATCTTGAAATGTTGTCAGCCAACAAATAGTGTAAGATATGGAGAGCAAAATAACATACCTCTCCGGAAAAGGTGAGGACTAGCAGTTAGTTGCAATGGTTAGTTCATTTTGGGATGGTTGTGCATAAAGCATCACTCACGATAATCATACAGGACAGCAGTGACAATAGCAACTATACTTGGGCTGATTTATCAGATTGATCATACCAAAGGCACGAACTACCATACGGGATGTATAGTCATTCGTCCAGAGAAGCTCCACGGAAGACTGTAGGTCGGAAGACATACTAGGACTGGATGAGAATAAACAGCGATGTTTGACCGTTCAACGGACGAAGATTGAGAGTCGAGGTGAGCAAGGTTAGGAGTGGTACAGGTCACAGTTTGGGTTCCCCTGGGATTATATCCTCAACCGGGCAAATTAACTATTTGCTTCGAGACTCGTTTGGAAGGGAGAATGATGTACGGTCTTCCAACATTCGATAGTCGTGCGAAGCCAGATGGAGGCGCAGTGTGGCGGAAGGCAATGTGAGCGCACGCGTAGAGAACAAAGTTGTTGCGTACACGACACAGGACGAAACTCTGCGGTCAGAAGACGGCTTTCATGCCGGATCATCGCATTGCCTTCCCGTCACAAACGTGGCAACTAAGAAGCCAAGCAATTCCATCACGTGCATTCGTTTACGGCGCTCCTACGCATGAAAGTTTGTTTGTCCTTGACTAGAGCGTCGACCAAGATCAGCGCTTACTTCCACGCCCGTAATCGTTTATGCTGACGTTAACCCGAAGATCATTTCCGCGCGGTGCCTATGGGGCGATACCCTCGAGTGGTCCACATCTTGAACCTAGCGGAAATCAGCGGTGCCTCATAGCCAACGAGATGGAACTCACCCTCGTATACAGCCACCTCGCGCTAGTGGAGGAGCTGCGGAAGTGATGCTGACAATCGCCGTTGCTTCTACCAGCGGTGATCTGAACTGTGATCATCAAGAAGCCTGTCCGGGCGTGAGTGGACCAACATTGCGGCTATGAAGGCTTGCGCAGCTCCAGGTCCAGCCCGAGAGTCAGATAGATGCTGGAACCGGGAAATCGTGAAGTAGTCCGACTTGAGAATCCGAAGCGATTGCTTTGTGGGTTTGGTCCAAAGAGCCCGAGTCAGGATGATAGACCATCGAGATAATGTCATTACGACAAGAACCGAGCAACGTCCGCTCTGCCGACTCGGAATGTTCAGGTCCTGCTTGAGCTCTGCGCTTCCCTACTTCCCGCGTGTTCGTCCGCTAGACGCCCACCTCGTCGCGCCATCAGATCCTCGAGCAGGATTCTTGCGTCCCGCTCTGCGTCAGTTCCTTCCTTTTTGAACGCCTGCCCTCATTGACAGAGACCATCCTTCGACACGCTCTCCACCCCTGATCGGGACTGGGACAGGGTCTTCGTTGACGCCTGCGAATAAACGATCGGGTCTAAATTCGAATGCATCGAATTGTATTCATTTCCTCCAATGCGATAACCATCAAGATTCCTAACAAGGATCAAAGCCCTATGCGAACACAAAGACAGTACGATGGCCAAGCCTATATGCTCGTCAACGAAGAAACATAGAGGAACTCACGCCGTACGTACACCCTCCGCATCAAACGTCCCCCGACCACGCTCACCACGCTCTCGCCCGTCCTTCCTGACTCTAGGGTTAGGGTTGCGACTGGAACGGAGTTGTTCAACTGAGGAAAAAAAATGGATCAAATTCGAGCGCGTCAACGAGCTCCCCTTCCTTCAACGGGATCCAGATTCCCCATCGACTTGACACTAGCAGTGCCAAAGTCTACGTCTGACGCGTTTGCAAGATGTGCGTCTGTCGAGGATGTTTGCGTTGGGTGCTGCAAGGGCGAGGGACCCAAAGTTGATCCGTTGTGGCTGTGTCGTGAGCAGCGTGGTAGTAATGAGCATGTAGCGTTTTTAGAGTAGTAAATGCTGGCTGTATGCGCTCGATTCGACGCATATCTGCGCTGGCGGAGTCACTAGGGGCATCCCGACAGAGGGTCTCCCCCCGAATCCACCCCGCCTCCGGAAGCAATCAACCTAAGACCAGTGGAAAGTTAATACACTCCAGCGCGAGGTGCTAGCTCCCACCTGCAGCTGCCCTCTTACTCAACAAAGCAGACGAGAGTGACCATCATCCCATCGCATCGGTCGTACGCTCCCATCGTCCCACATGCCCTGCTCCACTGACACCTTTCTGCCAAATTAACGAGAACGCGTCCACAGTGATGATCAGTCGGATGACGTTACTTTCTGGGGTGGCTCACGTCAAGTAGTCCCTGTCGGGCACGTATGCATTGCTTTCCACGTGGGTAGAGTACCACGAATTGATCTGCGGCGCTGTTGTTCGTGACGTGGTAGCAATAAGTATGTTGGGTTGATATAGTGATCATCGTGGCCAAGTATGCACTGAAAATGAGAACCAAGGTTCCCCACCGGTGCACTAAGGTGCTTCTTCGTCAATATCGCTACCGTCGGAGTCATTCTGAACACCTGACCCACTGCTGAAAAGGCAGATCAGAGCTGGATCAAACTTTGGTAAAGGAAGGAACAAACCATGGATTCAAAATTAAGGATCTCCTGTCCTCCGAGAAAACAATGCGGACACCAGGGCTGCCAGCGAATGAAGGTCGTCTGTGAATTTAACCATTCATAGCTGCTCGCCATACCTGTCATCTTCATCACAGGAGACACTGCTTTTGGTGTCTAAGGACTCGATGTCGGATGAACGCAAGGGAGGTGCGTACCAGTTAGAGGCTGGGAGAGACAGGGCGACATAATGTCGAACTGGATGTATATGCGTAGACGTCGAGACTGGGGGGCAGACGTTCATGTGATGTGGACACGTGCAGTTGGGGTCTTGCTATGCGGCTGGAATATGACCGCCACTTGATGTAGATCTCATGCGAAAGTCTGTCTACTCCTGGTGTGAGCGTGTAGTGTTCGTGCCCATGGGAAAGG
This sequence comes from Boletus harrisonii, assembly GCA_038093235.1. Classification (NCBI taxonomy): domain Eukaryota; kingdom Fungi; phylum Basidiomycota; class Agaricomycetes; order Boletales; family Boletaceae; genus Boletus; species Boletus harrisonii. The sequence continues at coordinate 5,228 of JBBPRV010000851.1, read as the reverse complement.
TGATGCGAGGTCAGTTCGTCGTTGGGATCGTGGTCGACATTACATGGTGTGGTAGTTCTCGCCGGGCTCGGTGGGCGAGGATGAGAGGGGGTAATAAACAAAAAGACGTCGCCGGCTGCTGTCCAGCGAAGCCAACGCAAAAGGGATGGAATACACTAACATCAGCTGCTTGAAGGAAAACGAGAAACACAAGCGAGCACTGACGAGATATGACGAACACTGTTTGCTGAATGGATCAAATCGTTACCGTGAATGGCCTGTCAGAGGGAAGAGTTAGAGATCCCAGCGAACTTGACCGGCAGCTTGGCGGGTGGTTTATCGGAACTGGCTCCGAGGAACATCGCTACTTGCTGAGATATGTTTCAACCAAAGGATCAAGTCGAACTTGACAAGAGAACAGTCGTTGCGGCGACCAAATCACGATCGTATAGATGTTCAATTTGATACTTCGTCTCACGTGATCGTCATCAAGACTGCCAAAGTCAACTGTCGGGACACCTTCGCAAGGCGATTGTCTCTTTATCCTCTACATCTGATTCGTCTCCAAAGTGCAGCACCGTCTGAAATCGTCCAAATGACAGACATCGCGTGCAGAAGGGCATGCACGCGGTCGAATGCAACAGATCGACGTACTAACAACCATCGGCTTCGGGTATTCAGGTAATAGTACGGCGGCCTGCCAGTGGGAGTCGAACCGTCACGAGCATGGGCCCCAGGGGACAGTGCGAAACATCGCGCGGTGAGTACGACTTCGTATTGGTTACAAACATCTTCCAAGTCCTCAGTCCGGCGCCACTCGTGTCCGCCGCGTGCGGAAAGACTCGGATATGCATCTGTGACCTCGGTCGCCAGGGTTATGTTTTACTTTGTCCCCCGACTCCCCGACCCTTCCGTGTTCACAAGCCATCCTGTCATGATCCGGGACCATCGGAGGTACCCGAGTACCCTAGCACCCATGTTGGCCATTCGTTGCTGCAATTTTCCTAGTCCCGGAATGTGCGTATCATGTTATGAATATTATATTTTGATAAGTATCTTGTGAGGCTCGCAAGTGACAGTGGTTGGTATTGCAGAGGTTCTATCCAGCCCGAGGGCGGTGCAAGAGCGCCAAGGAGTTTTGTCCCCGACGGATGATCTCCCATCGGCCATGGTATCCGGCCGTTGACATGGAACAAGTGCGTAAGCGGAACACCATACTACCTCCACTTTGTTGACGCATGCAATGCCCAGATCCATACCAAAAATGCGTCAGGATGAGTCACTGAGGTGCTCTCCTCACAATGGCCTGATAGGGATCACCAATGGGAAACCTTCCTGCCGACAGAATTCCCGTTGGCAATTGCCGTTTGCGCTACACATCAGGTATGCAGTAATTGGTAGGAGAAAGATGACCGAAACAGCTGCGGGGGCATTGCCCTCTCCGTCGGAATGCGAAGGTTAAATTCATTCATGGTCCAGGTGTATTTGCAGTCGACTCTTCACCTCTTTACTATGCAACTTCGAGTATCAGCACTACCAGACTGCTTCTCGGGTGTTGCATACGCCATCACAGGCATTGTCGCCGCTACACTTGTCATTACCAAACTGTCCAAGGGGCGCAACGTACGTAAAGAACATGATGTCTCCTTCTGGCCCCTAACCAATCGTCGCCAGCTCGATGGGATTCCGACCGTTGGTTCGGGCCGATGGCTGGGATCGTGGTGGTCTGGTCACAAGTTCGAAACGAATGCCATAGAGGTCATACAGGAGGGGTACGAGAAAGTAAGTGAACCTGCATTGTTCAGTGAATGTAGAATCACGCTGTTCGCAGTACAAATCTGCGCCGTTCAAGGTCGCGGATCGCTATCGTTGGATTGTAGTTTTAGGCAGCCGCCAGCACATCGACGAGCTGCGAAAGGCTCCCGATGACGCACTTTCGTTCCTCGATGCAGCGAATGATGTATGCTGCAAGATCTCTCACTGCAAGATAAATCTCTTACACTGTTGACAGTCAATACAGATGAAGTACACCATGGGACCAGAGCTGCTTCAGAACCTGTATCATGTTGAAATCATCCGCTCTCATCTTACTCGAAGCCTCAGCAGCTTATACTCTGAAATACGAGATGAGGTTTCTGTAGCTTTCGACGATGTTTTAGACCTCAGGGACAGCGGTAAGCGGAGTGATTCACTTTTCGTCCTTTTTTGTTTGCTGAAGTCGAGAGACTTTCAGAGTGGAAGAGTGTACATGCACTTGGCGCTATCCAAAAGGTCGTATGCAGGACTAGCAACAGACTCTTTGTCGGGCTTCCATTATGTATGTACATATTTTTTCTTTACATTTGCCTTACGTTAATCCGCTCGGAATGATAGGCCGAGACACTGACTGGATAGATCTCAACCTGCGATACACACTCGATGTCGTACAAGGAGCGGACGAAATCCGGCGTTTCCCTCGTTTTCTAGCACCGTGAGGTTCTAAGCGCTACCAAGGCGAAAAACTCTTACAGTAATTTATAGCCTTGTTGCGCATTTCATGACTGATGTTCCGGGAACCACGAGACGCGCCATGAGGCACCTTGCTCCTATAATCGAGGAGCGACTGAAGTTCCAGGAGGAGTGTGGAAATGACTGGGATGACAAACCGGTTTGTCGCGTCCTTGCTCGGGTTTATAGATTTGTTGATTATCACTTGCTAGAACGATTTATTGTCGTGGTTGTTGGACGGAGCTCCCGAAGGGCCCGAGCGTACGGTCAAGCTCTTGACAACTCGTGTGTTAGCCACCAACTTTGCTGCAATTCATGTGGGTCTCGTTATGCTTTGTATTTTCTTCGTTCTCTGGCTTACTGACACGTGCGGTAGACGTCCTCCAGCGTATGTTACCGTGCTATGATTCCCCAACTCTATGTCTGACCCTGTCGTGCTCTAGAGCTTTTCCCACGCACTTTTCTTCTTAGCAGAAAACCCCAAGTACATTCAACCCCTTCGTGAAGAGGTCGAATCCGTCGTCGGAAAAGAGGGATGGTCGAAAGCCTCCTTGGGGAAGATGCGCAAGATCGACAGCTTTTTGAAGGAAAGCCAACGCTTGGTCGGAATTGGTGCTGGTGAGTCCTCTCATACCATAGCGGAAGGTGGTCCTGCTAACGCCGTCACGGGGTTAGTGAGCCTGTCGCGGAAGGCTATCAAAGACTTCACGTTCTCCGACGGGACGTTCATACCCAAGGGAACAACAGTTGTCGTGCCTTCTCGGTGTCTACACCTTGACGATGAACACTACGAAAACGCGCACGTCTTCGATCCTTTCCGATTCTCTAACATACGTGACGAAGAGGGCGAGGGTACGAAACACCAGTTCGTTTCGACTAGCATGGAATACTTGCCATTCGGGCATGGTAAACACGCCTGGTACGAACGCCCTTGACCCCTCTACGGTCTCTTGAATCATCTGACATGTGTGTGCGTTAGCCCTGGACGATTCTTTGCGGCCAACGAGCTCAAATCCATGTTGGCTCATGTCGTCATGTCATACGATGTCAAGCTGGAAGATGACAAGACCCAGTCAAAGAAATTGCGTACTGGCCTTCGTATGTCTCCCGACCCCGCTGCAAAGATCATGTTCAGAAGGAGGGTCGATTGAACTGCTGGCAATGGACCGCAAGGCCGTGACGAAACCACGATTTGCACAAACAAATGTATATAGATGCAAAAATACAAGCTTCCTCCTGTGTGATCGCGCCCTCGAATGCAACAAACGCTATGACTTGACAGTATGTATGTTGAATCATTTTCCGCCACCAACAACCCAGGGTTTGGCAGTGATACCACGAGCTTCCACCTTCAGACGTTGCCCGTCGACCCTCACAACCGCGGTCGCCGGGGGCATGAGTTTGGCAAGCAATCCGAAAATTACAGGGAGGATCCTGCTTGGTGAGTACTGAACAATATGCAGGGAAGGCATGGACTCTGGATAGAAGACCGGCAACGATAGTACAACTGTCCGCAACCTGCCAAGGAAAGTTACTGATCCTTTCATTCTTCGCAAACGCTCAAGATACGTTCAACTCGGAAAGAAAGACACAGACAAGATTGCCTAGACAGATGCCCAACGCGCGTTCTGAAAACTTCAACATCCTCTGTCAGTGAGCGTTGAATACCAGTTTCGGCGGACCGTCGGCCCTACATCTTTCCTTAAACCGCGTGCGTACCGCTCAACTCTTCGAACCTACTCCACGGTGACACCCCGCCCCAGGGAAACATGTCTGAATGCAATCGCACACAAGGCCGCATTTTGACTGGAGACGGGCTGCGATGACACACCAAAAACAAAATCTGCCATGCTACGCGTAATGGACACTCGCCATCAAACGCCCGAGTGCATGCCCCTGCGACGCTCACTCATTTTCTTCAAGTTGGTGTATGTAGCGGCCCTCGAGGAATGGGACCACTGGCATTACGCTGAATTTTTTTCTTCTCTCACAATAGTCCTGTCACGCCGCTCGCGGAAATTTGAACTGCCGAGAAGTTCGCGGAAGACGTTCTCTATGTTTGTACACAGAACTCGGGAAGATGAGACATATGCATAGGTAAAATGAATATCCGAGTCACCATTCAAAGTACCTCCACCTTTCTCTTTCCGCACAAACGCCCCGCTCAAACCTGATGCGTACCGCCGTCTCCCACCACTTCAAGTCGAATTGCCCCCGAGTTGTCTGTGTCACCCTCCACGACCTGAGGGGTACAATCTCCCAACTCTTCCAGTTGAATTGCCTCTGTGTCTCCCTCCACTACCTGACATTCCTCTGTCATGACCTCCACAAACGCAATGGCAGACACTGCCACGTTCTCACCGGCAATGGTTTGTGACAACACACCAAATCTGGTGTCGATCCCCTGCCAGCACGCACGGAGGTCACGGTCATACAGCTCTCGCAAGCTGATGATGAACCGAGGCATTATGGGACACATGCTTATATGTAGGACAGGAAGACTTCTCTGAGTCTTACACCAAATTCGTTTGAAGTGACAGAGGATCAGAGTTCACTAACAAAGCATTTCAAAATCAACTCTGGACTGATGGCACACTCCTTGAAACCTCTGCTTCATACACCTTAGAGCAAAATGGATAAGTGGAGCTGTTGAGAATTCTGGTATTTCATATTCAGATATTCTATTTCTGATACCAGATTCTAGAACGGTCTTTGACCTTATCTTTACGCTATCCATATTACTCACCATTATTAGATAAGTT
>JBBPRV010000850.1:0-13967 GCA_038093235.1 Boletus harrisonii | reverse complement strand
TGCAGTCCAAGAATATGGCCAAACTCGTGAAGGATGTTTCTGCGGTGGGAGTCAAGTTCGCCGAGGGAACACACCTTCGGAAGCCCTGAAAGTTCCATGGTCGGCTTGTGGGACGGGAACTTGCTGTTATCCAATGCGTCTGTTCCGAGCGCGCTCCAATACCCGTCGTCTTTACCTGTACATCTGAATGTAATTCGTATCTGGCCGCCGGCGTTGTCCTTGACTTCATTGAATTTGACATTCCCGCAGTCCTCCCAAGTCACGAAATCACTGCCGGCAGGCTTTAGATCCGTTTCGATGGTGGTGCGTACTGCTTGCTTTTGGTCATCCGTGCCATCCAAGAAACGGTAATCTATGACCTAATAAAGGAGACGGTGTAGCCTCGACGTCGTGATAGCAGCTTGTACAGGCTTACCGCAGCGGTCACCGATTTTCCATCGGTGGTGAAATAGCTATTGTCACGAAAGGGCCATAATAGGTTTGGTGCGGACGCGATATCGTGTTTTGCATCCGGAGAAGAATCGTGGGGTCCAGACATCGACTAAGAGACTCGGACTGAGACGGGGATAGTAAGAACGGAGCTCTGTGGACTACTGAGCTTTTGGGCTCGCGATTCCTGGGTAGTATGACCAATTTTCTGCGGGAGCATCCTTATCGTGACCTAGAATCGAATACGTAAAGTTGGAGAACAACATTCTTCCCTGCAGCTGACAGGCAGCAAGTACTGACAGTGGCGTGGTTCCTCGATCGTCAACATTTTCCGGCTTCCGACCCCGACGCTCCTCCGCCAGGCAGAAAAGGGTTGTCGTTGTGTTTATGGTTAAAGCATCATTTATGTAATTACGCGACAAGACCACACGACGGAAGACGGGCAGTCACATCGAAAAACCGGAAGTGGGAAAAACTGCAGTCTGTTCCTGTCTTGGAATAGCTCCTGAGAGGGTAGCTCAGGGTCTACCACATTTCGGAAATACTGTATTACCGTAACTTTTGATTATCAGGCCCAAAGGGACTATCTCGTACTCCAAGACTTGAGTGATTATAATCGCGATCAATTCTTGATCGCCGTGACCACCAATGAGTGACCTCTTTGTATATTTGCTGTTCATCGCTCTTTCAACAGCCTACGGGCATAATACATATTCCGGCCAAAACTGTGCTTATGCAGGGCGCGTACTACATACTTGAGTCTTGAACTACAGTTTCGGTGCTACCTTACGAGTGCTTCAAAACGAAGTCGGTCAGGCAGAGAAGATTGCTCAACGCGTCAAAATGCTACATCCCTCATTTCTGCTTCTCCTCATCATCCTTTCGATCCTGAGCGCGATGTGCTACAGTGCCTTGAAAGTCATTTTTATATACTTCGATATATTGCGCGATGTTGTCGTGTGCGCCAATGGCCGCCATCATCTTTACTACCTCGGTCGGAGACGCACCTGGAATCGACTGCATCGGAATTCCGCGTTGCACTAGAGAATTCTTAACCAAGTGCTTCACAAGACTTTGGAAAAACTTGTTCTTCACTACGTCTCCGAGAGGATCCGTGAGGCCGTATTGCCTCGCCAATGTGGGATCTGTGAGACCGAACGGGGGGTCCGATCCAAGACGCGGAAGAGCGTACTGCTTCCCCGACGCGGGGTTCAAGGACCGTGATATGTTCACGTTGGCTGTGTAATGGAAATGAAAATTCAAGGTTTTCGTTCGTTCGCCGAATGCACTCACATCTACGAAGGTACATCGTTGCATTATACTCTGTAAAGCGCTTTCTCACCGCACGGAGACGATGAGAGATAGTGGGGTTCGTTCCGTTGGGCAAGTTGAGAACAGGCCCCGGATTTTGAAAAGCCTGTAGGATCTCGCCCGCCCTTATCTCAACGCCGGCGGTACGCATGGCCGTCTTGAAACGGGACAACCTTTCCAAGTCCTCCCTTTCTAGGTTCTCATGAGTCGATAGGTCTGGCGGATAGTTGAGCATGATAAAAGCCTTGTCGAGCGTGGACAGCTTGGTATTGGGCTTATCCGTTATGCCGTCGATCTGGTACCTAACCAAAGTAGAAGTCATACGCTCCCTGACCACATAGACGATGAAATAACTCACATCATAATGGAGTCTTGGTCAAAGGTACTTAAATTCACTATCGACCTTTGATCCACCGTATCAATCATTTGGTCTTCCACCAGCTTTGTGCTCCCGTACTTGCTGGAGCCTTTGCGCACCATCCTGGCGACGTCCGAACCTCGGAGCGGGCTCTGATGTTCATGCAGCAGTCCAAGAGCATGGCCGAACTCGTGAAGAATGGTTCCGAAATCGTTGTCGAGGGGTGGCACATAGGTGTCAATGTTGCCCAAGTTGAGAGTGACCCCTTCGAATTTATCTGCGTTCCGCCCGATATAACTCCAAGATCCATCACGCCTATCAAAGCCGATTCGAATGTGGGCTTTGCCAGTTGTTACCTCCTTGAAGGAGATGTTGGCATGATGCTCCCAGGTCTCACGGGGTGTCTTCCCTTTCTCTGCGTCCTCTTTCTTGATGCTGTTTAAAACTGCTTTTCTTTTCTCCTCCGTATAGCCAGGGACGTCCTTGAGGAAGCGAACCGTGATTTCCTGAAGACAGGTATTTGTAAACGTGTTGTAGAATAGTGACAACAGCAATAGCGGCTCACGAGCGTCTGAGCTCCGTCGACTTCGATGAGCGAGTCAAAAGGCCATGCGGCCTCTTTCGGACCACTGTCAGACTCAGACTGGGTGCTGCCTAAAGTTGGTGGTTCACGGCGAGAATTATTCCGGTCGGTTGACATAGAGGAAGACACGGATATTTCCAACGGCTTGCACACCAGAGGGGAGCGAGTAGATGGATTGTAGATTGATCGCGACACTACTCGGCTTATACTGATGCTGATCAGTAGATTCGGATCTGGGAATAGAGCGAAAATTCGGGAACCGAACGAGAGTCCAGGTCAGGACCAAGCCAGGCTCGAGAATTTACTTACACATTTGCCCATCAATCCGCGGAAAGGCCGCCGAGAACGTGATACAGTAAATCTGCAGATCTCGTCGCATCCAATGGAGATGGCTTGGGCATGTCATGTTCCTTGATCGCACTTAGGGTGATATTCCCAGAAATGAGGAGTTCAGGTCAAGGGCGAAAATTGTCAGAATAGATGTCCGTATGTATCACCGTTCCATTCAAGTTGTTATTGGTTGTTACACGCAAGGCAATACGAATCCCGTTGCCGATTCCGACGCAGGCGGGTCCGACGGCGTGCCTTATCCCAAGTGCCAACACCATCTGGATGGAAGTAGGGTATGCACGGGCCTGGCCTGAGTGGGCCTTGACTTGGCTTGGGCCTCAGTATCACTTATGTTATCATCCTTGTCACAGCACTCGTTCTTGAAGTTGACCGCTTCGTGCGGGTCGGACTGCCCCGGTCCAACCGTGAGTCCGTGACGGATTCAGATCCTGTGACTGGAATAGTTATGGAAAGTTCGACCTGAGTGTGACATATGGTGGGCGGGATATTTTGATGCGGTAGCAGTGCAAACCCTGCCAGAAGCGCCAGACCCGACCTGAAGGTCCCGAACAGCCACCGGCCGGAAAGTTGGCAAGTGCATCCAGTGGCACTGCCAGAACTTAGCACTTTTGCTGACGAGTCGCTGTTCCATCATATGCACTCGATCATACCAGCTCCGAAACACGGGGGATGCGCTAGGCCATAGAATCCTTCGGCACAATTCTGTTCTACTAGTACTCGACTGGGCAACACCGATAACTCACCCATCTTCTTCAGCGAGGTTTGGGTTATCGGGGCTCGTGCGAGTGACACGTACATAGATCTTCATTGGACGACTCCCAACCCGGACGCAAGTATCCTACAACTGAATATCAAGAATAAACTGGGATAGGTGGAATGGATATTTCCTACTACGCAGTGCCCTGTACGGCATTCTGACGGTCATCCGAACCTTTCTCTGTGGTCTTTGCCTTTCCGAGTCTTGTAACTCTTAAAACCTCATTATACACCTCGACGTACTCAGCGACCCGCGGATGTGTGACAAGCCCCCCAATCATACGTGCAACCTCAGGTGGCGACGCTCCAGGAATCGACTGCTTCAGCGGAATCCCTTGCTGCAACAGAGTGTTCTTGACAACGCCCTTGACAACGCTTTGGAAAAGCTTGTTGTTTATCACGTCTCCGAGGAAGTCCTTGATACCGAACTGCGTCAAGGACTTGGGATCGATGGCATTCAGTAACTGGGCGTTCGCTGCGTGGTCGCAAGTCAAAACCGATCGCGTTGTTCATATTGTGCCACTTACCACTTCGAAGGTGTGTTGTGCGTTTGTTGTACTCCGAAAAGCACGTTCGCATGTTCCCAAAACGATAAGCGAGATCTGCGTCACTATCTGGGTCGAATTTCTCAGGACTTGGAGTGTTGAACGCTTTAAGAATCTCGCCCGCCGCTTTGTCCGTAACTCCAGCGTCAATCATGGCCTGGATGAAATCCTTGAGTTTTTCAGGGGTTTTCAAGTTCGGTGGATAATTAAGCATGATGAAAGCCTTGTCGAGCTTGGACAACTCTTTGTTCACCGGAATATCGATGCCCTCCTCGTTGAGGTAGCCAGGCATGAAATACCTAGCGAAAGCGGCAGTCAGATGGTCCGAATTCAGAGTCTTGGACGTCACTCACATCATGATAGACTCCAAGTCGAGCTTGCTCATGTTCATTATTTTTCCCTCGTTGTACGTGTCGATGATTTGGGACTTGACTAGCGCTCTGCTTCCTAGAAGTGGCTCGTAGTACCTATAGACCTCAAGCTCCTTGAGATGGATGTACTGTCCTCTAGCGGGGCTCTGGTGTTCGTGCATCATCCCAAGAGCATGACCGAACTCGTGAAGAATAGTTGAACGATCTTCAGGGGTGGGGATTTCTAGGTCTTGTAGCCAACCCAGGTTAAGAGAAGTTTTTTTTCTGTCGAGCTTATCGGCAGCGGACCCGACGGCACTCCAAGATGCCCCAGGTTCAAAGCCAATGCGAATGTCGGCGTTACCTGCATCAGCGGGCTCGAAGTTGATGTTGGCCCAATCCTCCCAAGTTTCGAAGCCCCTCTGGGCTGCATGGCCTCCCTTGATGGTATATAATACAGCGTTTTCCCGTTTCTGAGTCCATCCACGGGTGTGGAGGAAATGATATTTTAATTTCTAGAGAGGCGAATAAGAATTGACAAGGCAATGATAATTATATCAGCTGACCCTCTTGCCATTTTCATAGTATTGGTACTGGAGGGGCCAAGCATCCTGGGACATGAGGGCAAAACCCTTGTCGTTCGCATGCTGAGGGTCATCGAAGTGCGAAGGCGGCGGTATGCTGCAAGCATGCGTAGGGATTTTGGACTTGGAGACGGCTTCGGGCTTGGGGGGTTGGTTGGGCATGGCTAGATGGAAGTAGGGTGTGCACTGATACAGCTGGGGGCGTGGAGAGAGGACAATTCTGAGGCGTTATGTAGCATTTGTGGTCTTAGTACTTGCTATGCTGGAATGACACATCGTGCCGTTCTGGACATTCTTGGGTCGGGTCTAGCTCGTGTCCGGAGTAGGAGAGGTGTACGCATAATGGAATGTCATGTCGGATGAGTCCACTATAGGAATTATGAGCCCGATCGTGTTCATCAATCAGATCATATAATCAAATAGGTGCGACAAACGAATGGAAGCGCAACCCCTGCTAGCTTGTCTTGTGTTCGTTTTCCAGGTCAGCAGACTCGGACCCTACTATCTATTGGTGAGAAGTCCGAAAACTACGAACAGTGACGAGAAGGGGAACAATTCCATACTAGGCTATGTTTGACAGGCACAAGGGGGTTTGCAATCTCTAGTACACTGGCAGACCCGAGGCTTGAACGGAACGTTGAACACTGTTTAGCTAGAGCCAATGCGAAAAATACAATTTACACTTAGGACAAGGACAAAATCCAAAGTTTATTTGAGAATTTATGTAAACGTTACAGTTGTGTGCTAGTATTTGCGTGCGTGAGTTTTGCGTTCTGATTCTACAGCCTGAGGACGCACTTGAAAACTGGGCGCAGAAAAAACAGGCAAATTTTTTAAATAAATGTGCGATTTACGTGGGTTGATGGAAGAATCTTCAAGCTGTAGTTTAGATGCATCTGAAGAGGGGCGATAATAACATGTGAGATGTATCTGGCGCGGCGTCAGGCCCTGTATTGGCCCCATGATGGCCACTGGCAGGCCTGACATGAGTGTAGGTCCGGGATTTCCGGGGATTTCCGTGGCTAACCGTACAGTTGCAGCCCAAGCCCACTGACTGTGCCTCCCTGGCGAGGTCTGTGTGGGCCCCCTGATTCGCCCCACCTGGCACCAAGCCAGGCCCGATACACCACTAACTGGACCTGGACCTGGACCTGGACCGGACACGTCGGAAACCACTTTGCGCTCAGACAAGTGACCCCGAGTACGTCGAGAGTAGTTCAGAGACGTATGTGTGGAGGGTATGCCTAATTTTTGCTATATCGAGATCACTACCAGTGTACATCCACCCTATTCAGGCACTGAGACTCACTGTGCTGAGATGGGATTCCAGGATATATAGAACATGCCCTTCATGCCTTTGACAATCCCTAATTGCACCCCACGTCGCGCTCCTTCAAGTTCTACGTTGTTACCTCAGCTATGACTCAGACAATCTGCGGACCTTTGCCACTCATCGCAGCTCTCGGAGTGGCTGTCCTCCCTACCAGTAAGACTCAGAACACACACATAGAGCATTACATTCCTCAGGATCCAAAGGCGTGGCTGAGCCATTCTGTCAGTAAGCCTTCTGGTTTCGGTCTACTGTCTTTATTGACGCGATCCGTTGTCTAGACCATTTACTACGCCTTCTTGGGTAACACTCCCGAGGAGTGGCAGAAGGAGCTAGTCGAAGACGCTATCGCTGAATATACTCGTCACGCCAATGTCGATCTAATCGACACGTCGGATGATAAAACCAAGTCTGCGGATATCCGAATCTCATTCGTTCGGGAGGATGGCGCTTGGAGCACGATTGGAACAGATGCTCTCAAGATAGTCAAAGAGGAGGCTACTATGAATTTGGACTTCCTAACCATGAAGCCTAACGAGAACAACCATGACCAGATTTACAACCTTATTCTCCATCAATTTGGGCATGCTCTTGGCCTCGCCCACGAGTGGGACCCCGACTGGGCGAAGCTTAAATCTGACAGTGGCAAGACCCGTGCTTTCTTGCAGCACACCGCGGCGTATAGGGATGAACGAACGTCGAACTATCGCACGCCGGACACGGATTCCATCATGAAGTGCGTTCGACTCAGATATCTCTTCGAGAGTTCTTTTCTTATGATGATCAGGTTCTTCGTCCCTGAAGACTGCACAACGGATGGGAACGCCGTCATTCTCAAAGGAGGTCTCTCAAAAAACGACAAAGCTTGGCTCAATCTCATCTATCCCGGCAAGGCTGATCGAGCCAACGAAGACACTGGGATCCTCGAGTCGCTCAATGTTCTCAATGTCCCTCTTGAAAACTCGTCTCGAATTCTCCTTGGCTCCACAGTTTCGGAGATACGATTTCATTATCACGAGTACATTTCTACGACATGGCAGGACAGACTAAGTAAGTGGGGTAGAGCTCTTGTGCTTCAACTCTTAACGATAGTTTAGGTAAACAAGCTGTCAAGACCGCCTTGGAGCATTTTAAGAAGGAGGACGTGAACGTGGAAGAACTGAAGCCTGAATCCCATGTCTTGCAAGGCAAGGTCACGGGAATCACTCCGTTGATAGACCACAATAGTGAAGACGATCTTTATGATGCTGTTGCTGCGGCTGTGCTGGATCCCCAGTTCTCTCAAGTCCTCGCCAACATCGTCAACCAGGATGACGGCGAATCGGGTGTTCAGAATGCCGTCCGGAGCCCTGGTTCCATTAGCCTGTTCCCATTCCAGAACGCTATCTCGTCAGGAATAAACCCTCAGGCCCCTCCGGATGTCCAGAATTTCCTCGGCCCTCTCCTTTCCACCTTAGGTGGCGTCCTTGGGCAGGTGCTCCTCTCTGGGCTGCCAACCGGTGCCGCGTCAGGAGTATACCCACAGGCTCTCCCTCCTAACGTTGAGCAGGGTATTTTCAACGTGTTGACAAAGTTCGTGAAAAATCCAATTTTCTTAAACATCGTCAAAGACATAGCTTCTGATGCGATTGAGCAACACAATTCTTGAGAGGAATAACTTAGTGAGGCTTGTACGGAGTTCCCTTTAGTCTGTATGTATTTTGTTGAACTACGAATGAGATTACCAGAGTTCTTTGTTCTGTGACGCGAGTGGACAATGGTCCGGGACACGAGCGTTGAGCTACGGCTAAACACTTATGCGATTAGAACTTTGACTGTTGGCCATACCGTGAAGTTGGCAAGCCACAAAAGTCGCGGAAAGTCACCCATTACTCCCGATTAATATAGGCAGCACTGTATTAAGTAATGGTCGTTCAAAACGCCGACAGTTACATAGCGAGCGCAAATGTCCTGAGAACAGGGACACCCGCAAGCCCAAAATTATGTAAAAGGGGCGCAGCCCAATTTTACTATGCACTTTGCTGAACCCGGGGGCCGGCAGGGGCCAGCAGACCTCTCCCTTCAAGTTCTTCCTCCATCTGTCCGACTATTGTCGCCAAATTCAGATTGGCAACCGTGGTCCAGGGGTTTTACATTAACGTTAGCAATTGCGATTTGTTCGGAACGGCTAAATGAACAGCGCGCTATGGGTGTCGACTCCTTGTTATCAGGAGATTCCGCCTCATGTACTCGATATCTGCACGGTGAACCCACGCCGTCTTCAAGTCCCACTATAAAACGATACACTCTCGAGTTTTCCTGGTCACTTTCAACCTCCACCTCACAGCGTTTGCCATGCCCGATCTTTCCGCAGCGTCGTCCGAGTCACCTTCCAGTCAATCGCCGCGGGCCAGTTTTCCTCCTGATGTACAGCACGGTGTCATCTCGAATAAATTGTGGGACATCGAAATGGTAGATGATCGCCCTATGACGGTAAGCTTGGACAAGTCGACTCGACGGACTGACGGTTACCGGTCTTCCTTGCTAGGTACTGAAATTCCACTTCCTCGATGGCACAGAAAATCAGAAGCGGGTAGTTCGTGCCACCATTCAACAAAGTGAAAGGGATAAGGCGAGGGAGAAGTACGAGCAAGCGGTCGGAAGGAGCGATGGTGCGAGAAGTAGGTCTGGAAGTGAGGGGGCCCCCAGCAAAAAGCGCCGCTCGGGAAGCAATACCTCCGTCCCGAGTGCAAGTGGCCTCTCAGACTTTGCCTTCGTGACATGGGAGGATTGCGCCAACGTCAAATTCCAGGAAACTATAGAAAATGACAAGTCGGATATACGAATCACATTTAAGGGGAGTTGGTTCAACAGCGCGGTCGGAACAGGCGCTAAAGATTACCCATGGCCCCACGATTCCATGGTGCTCGCGGGGCTTGCAGACAAGTATCCGCCCAAGCGAGAGCATTGTGGGAATATCCTTCACGAGTTCGGTCATGCTCTTGGTCTGGAACATGAGCATCAGCGTCCGTCTCGGGGGAATTTGTTGGTCCTGGACGAGAAAGAGGTCGAGAATCACTTCGCCAAACAGGTCAAGGGACAAAAACGAAAGAAAGAACAAAGGGAATGGGCGAGTTCCAACATCCTCGAGAGGATCGAGGACGCAGAGACGAGAAACTACACGAACTTGGATACGGAATCTATCATGATGTAAGTGGAAATTCAATTCACCCAGTACTCTCATAGATCTGACCCTTGGTATTGTTAGATACGACGTTTTGGAGAACTGGCAGCTTCAGGCGAAGAAGCTACCGATCCAGCGTAATTACGAGCTATCCGACGTTGATCAGGCAACCATCACACTCATGTATCCGCCTGATATACGCGAAAAGTCCAATGAAGATCGCTTCAGAAAGGCTATGGAAACAGTTCACCTCGACCCGAAGATCGCAGGCGAGATAATAGACGAGTTCACAAAGGACTCAAAGGGAAGCCCGGCTGATTGGCTTACGAAGTTGCGTGACCGCTTCGATCAATGGAAGAATGGCAACAAGTTATTGTACAAGCGTAAGTGATTTCGGGGAGCGTAGTGCCTCATTCTCAGTCGAAATCACACAGCCGAGCTCGACGTCTTGAGAGGAATTGACCCGGAATCCCTGAGGCGATCTGGTATCAATCAGTTTGTAGGCGAGGTAGCGAGGAACAAGTTGTTCCAAAGTATCATGAAGAATATTGTTTATCGCACGATGGTGCAGCAGGGGATTCCGACGAACATTTCCATTCCAGGAGCAGCGCAGACAGAGATCACGAGGCTGATTGCGTCGCTTTCAATGCACGACGAGGTTGGGCAACTCGTCAGGCAGTACAGCGTTGCATTCTCAGGCGACAAAGATGATGACGGAAACAAGGTATGCAATTCTGGTCCCATATAGCCCACCGTTGACCGTCTTTTGCACCACACGCAGAGAACGAATTCGACGACAACCACGACTGTAGCTTGATCAGAACGAGGACGAAAACACCCAGTGAGATTGCACTTGTATCGTAGTATGCGTGTGTACCCCCTTGTCGGAGATTGAAAGGAAAGAAACATCCCACTGGCAGAGTTTCAGGAGTATGGTCCCACTGTCAAGATGTTCAGCTGCAATTCCGGACGAGCAAAACCCCATCATGATTCAGTCGTCCCGAGTTGCCTCGTGATATATTTATCCGGTGTCCTGGGCATGGTATGATCACCTTATTCGTCACAATCGACCATGCAGCACATCGACGATCTTATTTCCAGCTTTCCTTCCAAGACTTGTCAGCAGGAGCTATTCAGGGTACATACCGTCAGTTGAACGCATCTCCGTTGACGCTGTACGAGGAGAGTGTTTGACCGTGATGATCATCCAGATCTTCAATGTCGGGACTCGAGGATCAATGACAGTGCGATGATCATGTCGTTGTGGGCCACTGGCACAACAGCTAGGATCAGTTGATAGTATTCATGGCAAACAAGCACCGTGGGCTTTGTCTGGCGGTTGAGCCTGATGTTGAACTCGCTTTTAATTGGGGTGACGAAGCCGGCATTTCACAATGAGTCGTGACTAGCTGTGATCCAGAAGCTTGATCTGACCACCTGCATGACTCTAGGCTTGAGACTTTGGTTGTGGCTCAGCGCTATTGTTCACCGGTCAGAAGTAAATCCCTAACAGTCATTCATCAGGGTCTTCCGCGTTATGCGGTGTCATGCCAGTGGAACTCCAAACAACAGAGACGATGATCCTTTGCTTCATATCCGCCCCCGGAATGGCCGAGGTTACAATGTCGTTGTAATACAATGAGTACCGCCAACAGAAATCAAATTACACATCGCCACGACGATCCCCCGCGCCTTTCCCTTTCTCAACCATTCCCTTGCTTGGGTACCCCCTTTTGGAAAAAATTCCAGCAACCATCAGGTAGAATCAACCACTTATTTCAGCGCATCTAGCAAATCAGGTGGGGTAATCCCAACGTATTCGTGATAGGCCCCGGTATGCTGCGACTTCACATCCTTGAAGGATTCGGAAGGGCGTGCAGAGAACATCTGGCTCCGGAGGGGCATATAAAGCACTCTCGCTTTCGTAAGGTCCCTCAGGACGTCGGAGATGATGGCAGAGACGACAGACTTGATGTACGATCCAGGAATCATATTTCGGATATTCTTCAGGTTTTGCTTCGGGGACTTGGTGTTATCAGAGGACCAGGCTTGAGGGACTGGGTCGTGTGCGTTGACGAGATTAAAGTTCCAGACTTGGTATTTCTGATTCTCCCAGTCGCCCTGTCTGGCGGGGATAGGCGGGAATGTCTCAGAAAACAACGTGGCAAACGCGTCATTTCCTGGACTGGGCCCCGCGATCGAATAAGTCAGGACACGGTCACGCGGAACCACGTCGACCTCAACTAGGACGAGAGCGAGGGTGGGGGAAAGGGCACCGCCGAGGCTATGCCCGGTAGTAATAAGCCTCAGATCAGGGTTGGACCGGGATTTGGATTTGAGAAAGTCGAGAAGTGGTTGCCCTGCAGCTTCGGCTCCCGCGGGAGCTGGTACAGTGAGCAGTTGCCATACCGTACGCGCTGTTCCCCTTGCCAAGTACGGACCGCTCCAGTCGACGTCAGCTAACTTGAACTCATAGGGGTTGGAACGGAGACTGGACAGCCAGCTCTTGAAGCCGAACGGAGAGGTTACGTCGAAGTTCGAGTTGATCCACGTATGAACGGACCTTGTTTGGGTTCCGGCGACAGCGATGACGTAGGTCGGTCTGGGTTCATCATCCTCGCCACATTTGACCGAACCATTGTAGGCAATATACCAAGCGAGATCAGGTCCACCAGAATCATCATCAGGCGCCACCTTCCAAACGACCGGCCCCCACACAAGCTCCCATCCGCTTCCGTGTGTGCTGACCGCCGGGAGGAGAGACTTCAATAATTCTTGGAGCTTCATCTGAAGGGCTTTCTGTGTGCCGTTGATATCGTGCACATATGTCGAAGCGAAGCATAGGGAATAGACTTCTTGGAAGATGTTTTGAGGGGAACTGCTTTGCAACATGTCCAGCATCTTGTTGATGGCGCTGGATGGAATCTTGCGCGCATCAATGCGGCCTTCCGATGCCGTGCGTGAAAACCAACTGAGAATCTTGTGAAAACCAGGTAGTTCAGTGAGGAGACCACGCTGGACGTCCGCAGGAACGTCATCATCCGAATGGTTGTTCAGCGCATTCATCAATCGCTCCCGCACACTATCCAATTCCTCATGGGTTATCGGCTTCTCGAGTGACTCTTCCGCGGATTCTCCGGACCCCACCATACCCATGTATTCCAACAGAGCTGGGATGATGTCGTTGAATCGGTTACGATTGAATGCCGGTGGTTTGGTGGGCGGCACAAATCCACCTGGGGTTCTAAGAATGTGGAGGAGATCAAGAATGAATTTGGATTGATCAATAAAACGCGTACTTTCCGCTGAGTTGACCGTTGTAGTAACTGACATAGTATCCGACGTCGTCGTGCATAGCGAGAGCGCCAAGCATCCTCGCCACCTCGGGTTGAGTGCTGCCCGGCAGTGAAACCTTCGTCTGGATCCCATATTGCTCCATCGTGCGGTAAGTGATGTTTTTCACGATGGCCTGGAATAGCTTGTCCTTTGTCACGTCCCCTATGAATTCATTGACACTGGATCGCCTCGAGGCTGTCGGGTCAATCGTCCTCATGAGAGCTTGGTTAGCTATGTGATTTCAGCTGGAAATCTCAAGCACTTTACTACTCTGAAAAGACCTACGTTTGGACAATAACAACAATCCCCCCTCAAATCTATTGAAATGATTTCGCATCGAAGTAAGCCGTTGGGAGAGGGAGCCCCCGTTCTCCACGAAAGCCTTTAACATCCTTCCTGCAGTGTCCTTGGGAACGCCAGCTATGCTCATAGCTTGGAAGAATGACCGTACGTTCTCCGCTTTGGACAGGTCTGGTGGATAAATGAGTCGGATAAATGCCTGGTCGAGCTGCGATAGTTTATCATTGAATACAATCTTTTTGCTCGATTTGTACCGAGGCATCTTCTGCCACCTGCTCGGAGTAGTGTATCTAACAATGTCAAAATCAGATCCATTGCAATACTGAACCAACTACCTACACCATGATAGAGCGTTCGTCGAATCGAACAAAGTTTGTTGGATCCTGGACCCTGTCGAGAACATTGCGCCTCCCCGTTCGCTCATCCTCGTCGAGGTCTCCAAGGACCCCCAGAGTGGAACTTTGATGCTCATGATGCAGTCCAAGAATATGGCCAAACTCGTGAAGGATGTTCCTGCGGTGGGAGTCAAGTTCGCCGAGGGAACACACCTTCGGAAGCCCTGAAAGCTCCA
>JBBPRV010000849.1:0-13976 GCA_038093235.1 Boletus harrisonii | reverse complement strand
GACAGCCAATGGCAAGTACTTTATTTCATACACTAACATAATGACAGTCCAGGTTAGGATTGTTGCAGGATATCAGCTTTAGGTGAAAATGTGCAAACATGCGGACAGTTTTTTGAGCCACTGTATTAGATTGAAATGTGGGAAAAGAATGCTACAGTGATCCGAACGCATGCAACATTACTAATGAATTAGCTCAAGCGCATAGTCAAAAGGACTAGTGATTACCTCCCATGATGTCGACATTATCAAGACTCGGACCATGCTTAGACATGTACTACGGAGATAGAAGGGGCAAACTACAAACCGTTGCTCCTTGGCTGATTCCCGGACACTATGATGCGCTTCGTGAGCCATCACCACGGTCTTTTATTCGGCGCAGCGGGGAAGTTGGGCTCCCAAGGTGATGCCACTCACGACTTGCTTTATTTTATGTCCGTTGTGACAGCCGACTTGGAACCGATGGGATACTCTGAAACTTTGAGGCACACCGAATTCCGTGACAGGGGGAATCGAAGCTCGTATCAATCCAGGCGGCGTAAAGTCATCGACCAATTTCCATTGAATGCGAATGCTGTTCCATTTATTATGAGGAGGAATCGAAGCTATTACGATTCGATGGAAGCGGCGTAAAGGTGGTCACAGCCCCCAATGTGAATGCTGTTCCATTTATGCATATACTTACGTGGCTGGGGGAATCGAAGCTCTTACGAGCTGCACAGCAGGGAGCTAAAGACATCCAAAGCTGCCTGGGCGACGAAGAGAAGCGCTGATGTAGTTGTGGTTGAGGTTGAGAGGCCGTGCACGCAACATCCAAAGAGGTGTCCACGAGGCGCTGATGAGGCCCTCAGGCCGATGTGTAAATTGTAGGAAGCGAGAACGAGGCGCAAACGGGGCCGAAGTGGGATTGGTGGGTAAGAAGCCCGCAAAGATTTATCGTCTTAGAGATATATTATTACCTACAACGAAAATAGGTGTGTGAGACCGTTGGAGTTCGAAAAACGTGCTGCGTGAGGTGCTAACAGTAAAATTTCAAGGCTCGCCCCACTCTAGCGTGGAAGAGATAGCTGGCATTGCACGTGAATTTGACGAGCAGACCAAGCTCACCGTAAGTAGTATTGACAAAGTCGCTAGCAACCTAAATGGCTCACCTTCAACACGAA
This sequence comes from Boletus harrisonii, assembly GCA_038093235.1. Taxonomy (NCBI): domain Eukaryota; kingdom Fungi; phylum Basidiomycota; class Agaricomycetes; order Boletales; family Boletaceae; genus Boletus; species Boletus harrisonii. The sequence continues at coordinate 12,816 of JBBPRV010000849.1, read as the reverse complement.
CGGCACCCCCCACCCCGGATGGCTAACTGGCAACATGGATGGCACCCTCGCGTTTCAATGATTCATTCCCGCGTGGAACGGCTAGCGCGAGCGACATCAATATTATGTACTGGGTAATTTGGAAAACTGCCGTGCCATGCGTCTTACGGAATTGAAAGAACTGAGCATCAGTGGACAAAACGTTCCTGACTGAAAGGAGTGAGAAGATGTTCAAGTAACTCTGCCGAAGCACCATCTTCGGAGAGAACATTGGTATCTTCAAGCTCCCTTAGGATCTGGTCTATATACTCGCCAGCTCCCGACATATTAGCAATCTTGGCACACGCAGCATGGATTTTGAGGTACTCTGGTGATGGAAGGGGTAAGTTTTCATAACTGAGTTGTAAACTTCACAAGCATCTTGCATCCACTGAGGTCAATCGAACGTCGCGCCACGACTCTGTATGCATGTAGCTCGTCCTGAAATTGTCAGATACGTCCGACATAGAATAACAGAATACCCACTGTAGGCTCAAACCAGAGTCTCAAATTGTCGAAATGATGGTGTATAACCATATCTAATGTTAAGATATTTTCGAGGCGATGGACACCTTTGCCGTTTAGGTTTTCAGCGATATCCTTATAGCCAAACCGATCCATGATGGCCCACACGGATGCAGCGTAATGTCTCTGCGCTGATCATAAGGATGCATGCCAAACAAAGTGGAGAAGTGTACCTTGTCGCTACCCTGACCAGCGAGCTTTTCGTTGGTAGATGCATCGAAGATGTGTGCGCACTGCGTTACAGTGCTCCCGTGGGCAGCGACCATTTCTACAACGTTCGGTCTTAATTCCACAGAAGCCACATCATAACGTCCCGTAACGACGCAACGGTACCCGTCACGGGCCAGGGCCTTAGAAAGAGGAGGAGGTTGTCGATTTGCAAAAGTGACAAGATCATGATGAGTGACTTACACGCCGTTTCGCAACTGAATGGTCCTGTGGAGGCTGTTTTAACGTCTTACCATTCAGTTGCCGTACGTCATCGAAAGAGTGCCGCGAAGGGTGGGAGGATTGGACAGGTGTACGACCATTGACCTTTTTGACTGTTGAATTATCTTTGGAATGACGACCAACATGCCAGAACAGGACAGGCTTACAAGCACGAATATAGTGGTCAAAGTACAGCTTTCCGGTATCTTCTAACGCATCCTCAGTCGCACAGGACACTACTTCTTTGGCGACAGTTTTCCGTGCTTCGTCTGAAGGCCCATACAGTAACAAGTACCCCAGGATTCTGGCGTAGATCGATAATACTGATCTTGTCTTAGAGTTTGAATGGGTCTGGGCAGATTCTTCGAACCTCAAGATGATGGGATACGCATTCCGGATATCAGGCGAGAGCTCAAGAAGTTGGGTTGGAAGTTGAGGAGGGAGCGTTGTTGGCGGCATGAGTCGTTACAACTTGCGAGTTGTGGCGCACGATTATCGATAACGTCGGTTGCTTACAACTAGGGTCAGCGTTGCCGACAGGGATCTTGCTGGACAAGATAGGAAAATGGCTTGAACGAGATGAGACGAGTATGGTAGGATGTAATACGCGTGGTCACCGTGAATAGGAATTTTTTTGTTGCTGATGTGACGTTCGGCGGACGAACGTTTACACCTTGCTTCCAGCAAGGTAACATCGCCGACTGTAACAATGAGCACAGCGACAGATGTAGAGAAATGCGTATGTATATCGGATACGGTAGTAGCATAGTATTCACCTGACGTCGGTCAAGTTCCCTCCGGCAGTTCGCTCGATCGCCTTGACCACCGTCTCCAACTGCTGCTCCATTCCTCCCTCCTTTTGCTTCTTTTTCCCCCGTCGACGGCCACCCACATTCTCTTCCTCCTCTTCCTCCACATCCGCCAACCTCGTTCGCTCGACCGTAAACCCGCCCACGAACCTCGCCACCGCCTGCTCCCCCACCTCACTATGCGCCCGATTCCCCCAGCGCCACTCGTACGTTTGCGGATTCTCCTCAGCGTTTCCGTTGCCCTGTGTGGCAGAGATCCGTCCGCGGCGTTTACCCGTCGCGGATTTAGTATCGCCAAGACGCACGCGGTCGATGTAGCCTTGTCGGACAAGGTGTTGGAGAAAGGTGTCGACGGACATGGAACGGTGAGTGGATTGGGCATTGGACGGGATGGTGCCGCTGGGTGGGATACGGAGGCGTTTTAAATTGGCTCGGAGGTCCACTAAACGACGGCACCATACCAGCGGTTAGCAAAGGCTGAGCAGACAGCATAAAGACGGAAAGATGTAAAGACGTACGTTCAGAAATGGCCCGTCCGTTGACCAGGATGAGCGCGAGGATGACGTGGAGCAGGCCTAGTGCGGCGAGTTGATCGGCTGTGCTCCAGGAGATGATGGTGCCATAGCTACGTGGCATATCGTCGTCGTCGTCATCGTCGGGGCCCTCGCCGAGTTCTTCTTCGAGAAGACGTTTGTCGGATAACGCAGCTTGTTCGATAATGGTCGCGTCCAAGGTTGAGCGGAGGATGTACGTTTTGGAGCCTGCCGCGGTGGCTGAGAGACCGAGCGTAGTTAAAACGAGGCTGATCAGGCTGATGGGATGACAGACCTTTTTTTTTAACGCCGGTGGCACTCCGGAGGTCCTCTGCATGATCTTGGTCACGGTAGTTACGAGCCTGGAGTTCGACGAGTTCCATGGCAAACGTTTTGCGTAAGAGGACTTGTGCCTTGAGTAGTACAGCGTTGAACGAGCGAGTGTACGAGCCAAGGACTAGATGCGTCTTCAGGGAGTTGGAGGCGTGGGGTGAAATGGAGGAATACCTTTCTTGATGATGTCCTCGCGTCGCAGGGGGATACGCTTGTGCTCGGAGAAGAGTGCGAGCCGAGCTAGATCGCGCGCTTTTTTATCCAGATGCTAGTGGGCAAAATGTGCATGAGCGAGGGTACACAACCACAAACGTATCAGACCCACGTCGTCGCCACCATCCGCGCGACTATGCTGGGTAGCCTCGACGTCCATATCGTCGTCTGGATCCATGTTTGGGCCACTGCCCTCGCTGTCATCGTCTTCTGTGTCTGCACGTCGCGCCCGCGAGCGCTGTGAGTGGTATTGGGACGGCTGAGCCTCCCGTTCGCGTTGGGATCGGCTCGGTCCAGCGCGAGGCATAGTGAAGGGATACGCGTGACTGTGTGACCTGTCAATGACCGTGCGAGCGTGTCTTGTCATGCTACCTTGACCCACACCGAGGGTCTGCCTTTTACATGGACTGCCAGTGACCCTTCTTCATGTAGCTCGGCTTCAGATCGGCGGCGGCACGGTGGATATGTTCCACGCCAACAAAATACTGCCGGAATGATATTTGATATATGATGGGGTGGAGCTGATCGAGTTTACAGTTGTTCTATCTTGTTCTCCGAGGACGAAACATCGGACGATAGCTCAATTGCGTGGAATGTTTAGGTTACCCCATCTAGGCTCTCCGGGGCGCAACAGACAGCGGAGAGTCGCTGGTCACTCGTCAACCATAGACAAGTTGGATGCGGGGCCTTCGGTTTCTCGGCCCCATGCCGGGGGGTATACTGGTGTTTTATGACCAGCCCGGCAACCAATGTGACCCCTATGACCCGCTCGCCGTGTCACCTCCTCGCGGGAACTCTCCACCGCCCAAATTAGAACATGACATCAGCGCCCCGTTAACAGCAGTTATAAATTCCACGACCTCAGCCGTCCGTTTCCCTGATTTCCTCTCTGCACTTTGCAATGGCCTTATTTTATGTGTACGTACTCACTTCGCTTCCATCGTGGCCCACACGCTCAAGCGCGAGGTCGAACTACTATAGCGAAGGTCTGCCCATAGGATGGGTTGCCATCATGTTGGCCTTATTGGCCTCCATGGGTGGTTTCATCTTTGGGGTAAGCCAGTCGGATCTTACGTACCATGGTGCTGACGGCCACTCTAGTATGATACTGGCCAGATTTCCGACATTCTGCTCATGGACGACTTCCTGCTGCGCTTCGCGACGTGCTCTACCCCTGGTGTCGTCTCTACGTGTGCATTTTCGACGGTACGTGAAGGCCTCATTGTGTCCCTGCTCTCAATCGGAACGTTGGCTGGCGCACTGATGGGTGCTCCGTGAGTGAATCCGCTTATCACCCATTTAAGCATTCACACATGGCGCATGGTATAGGACCGCTGACTTCCTCGGTCGGCGCTATGCAATGAGCACAGAGTGTATCGTCTTCATCGTAGGCGTCATTGTTCAGATTACCTCCACGAATGTGTGGCAGCAGTATGCCGTTGGCCGAATCATCAGTGGTTTGGGTGTCGGTGCGCTCAGTGCAGCTGTGCCTATGGTCTGTACGGTTCATATATACCTATGTATCATTCTCTCATGCGTCTCAAGTACCAAGCAGAAACTGCTCCTCCCCAAATCCGTGGTACTTTGACGTATGTCATCCATGATTAGTCCGAGGACAGTGAGCTGATATGAGACGCTAGCGCGACATACCAGCTCTTCATCACATTCGGTATCCTAGTCGCTTGTGAGTTAGACCTCCGATATCAAAAATTTCGTTCAGATATTCACCTGGGTTTGAAGATTGCATTTCAATCGGAACCAGGTACATGATCGATTCTGCTTCTTGGCGTATCCCAGTCGGAATTGGAATTTTATGGGCATTGATCCTTGGTATCGGCATCTTGTTCATGCCCGAAAGTCCAAGGGACGCTTCCAATGTCTTGTTCGCCGTTGTTTGGCTGATGTCATACGTACTCACAGGTGGCTTGCTGCCCATGACCGTTTGGATGAGGCACAAATAGCTTTGGCACGCACCCGCGGTCTTTCCCCAGCGGAAGCCAAAGACCACTATATCACCCGACATGAAGTCGAGGAAATCCGGTCGAGCGTGGCACACGAAAAAGCGACCAAGGGTGGCTGGATCGACTGCTTCAGACCACACAACAAGACACTCTACCGCACGCTTCTCGGTATGAGCCTGCAGAGCCTTCAACAACTGACCGGGGCGAATTACTTTTTCTACTACGGCGCCACGGTGTTCCTAGCCGTTGGACTGTCCGACTCATTTGTCACGCAAATCATTTTGGGTTCGGTCAATTTCGTGTGCACGTTTGGCGGCATGTATATCATGGAGCGCGTACGTTTGTAGCTTGCTTGCCTTGTTATCGTGTTCTCATTATCGTTGCACTAGTTTGGACGAAGGTGGCCACTTATTTGTGGTGGTATATGGCAGTCTGCGTGGCTGTTCGTGTTCGCATCTGCAGGGACGGCCGTCGATCCTGTCACCCATCCGGCCATCGGAAAGCGTGCGTCTCTTTTCGTAGCCTTCATTAATCATTTCCCACATTAACTTTGGACCTAGTGATGATCGTCTCGGCGTGCATGTTCATCTGGGGTTACGCCATGACCTGGGCTCCGTGAGCACACAATTGGCACGCCACCTTCTTTCTCTGACCCCCACGTATCTAGCGGCGTCTGGATTTTGATTGGCGAAACCTTTCCGACGCGCACACGCGCCAAACAAGGGAGTCTCTCAACGGCAGCCAACTGGACGTGGAACTTTTTACTCGCGTTCTTCACGCCGTTTATCAGTAGTGCGATCCATTACCGGTATGGGTACGTCTTTGCGGGTGCGTCCTCTTGTTTGGGTTCTGCTACCGAGCCTGATGTAGAGGCAGCGTGTAATCTGATGGGCGCGGTCGTGGTGTATTTTTTCCTGTACGAGTCGTCGGATATTTCGTTGGAAAATGTGGACATGGTGCGTACTTGTCTTGGCTTCTCTCGCCTGCTCACCTTTGGTCGATAGATGTACACCGACCCGAAATGTAAACCGTGGACGTCCCGTCAGTGGGCACCGCCTGAGTACCTGTCCCGCCAAGATCTGATCGAACAAACAAGGTCTGCGGAGGAGCACAAACAGGGTGGTTTGGAGGTAAATGTTGAGAGACGGGCACTCATGGGAGTGTAAGGGCGGCTCCTGGGTGGTGGTGGTGTAGACTGGAGACGTAGACGACGCGTCGATCGCCCTCCGATGCACTATCCAGTGTAAAAATGTCGTGGGTACTCGCAGTGGAAGGCGTGCGTGCCCATGGCGCATGACATATTCAGCGACATGTTCACATCATCCCTATACGAATACAGTTGCTAACAGACGTATCCCGAATCCCTTTGACTCCGAGTCTATCGTATCGACTGCATCAACACACTTCCAATGTCGGCTCCGAATCCGAATCAGCAGCGCTCCTTCCTAGACGCGCTATGTATTGTCCCAGACCATGTTTTCTGTCTGTAAAGGGAGCAGCCGTTTCCATTCTTTGCCGAGATGTACATGGTGGCGTCCATCACGCTCGCTCTATGGATGCTTTTCTGGCAGGTATGATCCAAACATCTAGTACATGGGGGGAACATCATAGTTGTATGTGGTATGGTAGGGAAAAAAGGGGACGTTACACCCGAGGGAAAGAATGTTGTTGCTACACGCCATGCCGGGTGCATCCGCGATGGTAGATTGTAATTTCTGACGAGGGGGTAGGGAGCTCGCGGGCGACGAGACAGGCACTCTACAGCGAGCACCCTTGCCAGTGTCCAGGTTCACCCGGGAGTCCGACCGTGCGTCAACGTTTCAGAAAACTTCTGATGTATTTGCCTCGGGACAAACGTCCGTTTCCGTCGTTGGTGGAAATATGGAGGATGGAAGGTGGGAGTCAGTGCTCAGCGCTCAGTAATCGATATCGTCTTCGTCCGAGCGCCTTTTTCATCCCGCGTCCTGCGACCAGTCTAGTCACCAGACAACCACAACCCACGACGGGAAAGACAACGCCCATGTGAGACGGCCGTTTTCAACGAGGGGTAAAGAAGGCGACCCACGCGGGAGTTGGCGTGACGTAGCACAAAGTGGCACTAGGCAGCAACGTGCACTGTCCGGATACGCCGAGGGGCCGATCATGCACCAGCGTGGCGCCACAAAGAACCGCCGCATATGTATGACGCGTGCCTGAAAAGCCCAACGCCACGGGATGATACCGATCAGCGACGTCGATACAGGTTCATATCCTCGACCATTCCCATGTCCTCTGCGAGTCGTCGGCGTATAGTCAAGGAAGACGGAAGACGCCGACGCTGGGTGTCACGGATTACGAAGCTATTCAATTCGTGATGGATCTCGAACACCGCCCTCGTTCGAAGGTGCCTTTTTTCGTTTTTTGCTCCATTTCGGTCGTTCCTGGGATCCGAGTGCACTCGGTGCCAACGGAAGGACGATTAATATATCCGTTGTCGCGAGTGTCCTCGGGAGCTAGATCTAAAGCGGCGTCACACTTTCTACACTCTTCGATCAAAATTGGGTGTATTTCCTGTTTGGCGGCAGGATTCAGGACAGTATCAAGTATTCGAACTCAGGTCATAGTGTTTCCGACGAACTTGAATGGAGACGCCGAGCACGCGAGTGCCTGAGTGGGGTGGAGGTACTAGTAACGCTCTAAAACAAACAAGATACGCAGAGGTGGTCCAACGCGCCCACATTAACACTGCACCAAAGACCTGTTTTTATACACACCAGCGATTTAATGTGGACAGGAAGCACGTGCTTTCTCGCTCGTTGGATCAATGGAAGCATCTTCCTTCATAAGCATCGTGGCATATGAGCAGACAAAGGAGGGGTCGCTTTCTGGGTTCTTCTATGGAATCCTATTTCCTACTTCCCGTTTCCAGATCCCGATTTCCTATAACTATAAGGACGCATAGAACGGAACGCGTATACATATGTTCTCTTGCAAAAGACTAACCAATGCAGTTGAGAGCACTCAAGTTCCAGCCCAGTTCGGCCCGAATGGCAACGATTACCGCTGTCCATCGACGTCTCGTGCTCAGCTCGTTGCCCCTGTCGGAGTCGGCGACGAAACTGTACAAGATAATTCTATTCGAACAAACGCCCGTGTCAGTTCATGGACGTCCCCTGAGGCATGAGCGCCCATGGACTGAATAGATGGTCGAGACGCATTATGGACATGATGCCGTGTGTGCATTCCTTGAAGTTCCATGTTCGTTGTATCGATATTGTTCGTTCGTTCGTGCTTGGATGGGAGTATGTCTCGCTCGTCCAGATACGCCGCGGTGGAGTCGTCGCCGAGCCCGACGTTTTAGAAAGAATAGTGCGTAATGCCATATGACGCTGGCTGTGGCATTTCCTGACTGGACCTTTTCTGCACATTCTGTCGTGCGTTCTCGGGCAACACGCCGATAGGAACGACTTGGAGGTGGAAAGCAGGACGCCACAACCGGAATGTGGGTCGCTCAGGAGTCGGGGGTGACTTCTTCGCTATGGTAAACAGCCGTCCCAGACGCGCAGTCGTTTTCTTACGGTCATTCTTTTTTGTTTTAGGAACGAGAAAACGGAGGCAAAGCAGCGCACAGACCGTGTCGGCGAGGTATAAATCCTCACCCCCATCCCCTACTTTGTTCTCCAAGCCCGTTGCTTCATCTGCCTTGTCATCCACCGCTCGCGCTCTCTACTCGCTTTCTCGCCTTTCAGAAAGGAATCATGTTCGCTCGTACTTTCAAATCTACCGTCGTCGTGTCGGTCGTCGCGTTCTTCGCGATCGCGAGGGGTGTCCCCACCTCGACTGGCAGCAGCCAATGTGACAACAGCGGCCAGCTGAATTGTTGTAACCAGGTGCTCGACGTACGTCCCACCCTACCTCCGCTCACTAAGCACCGGGTATTCTGACGCCTTGAATGGACGTATTGTAGTCGACCTCCGACGCGGTAGCAAGCCTCAGCGGGCTGCTCGGTCTGGTCGGTCTCGCTGGGGGGCTCGTGGGTAATTTGGGGTTGGGCTGCACTCCGATCACCGTGGTTGGTCTTGGGAGTGGGGCGGATTGTAAGCAAGAGGCGGTGTGTTGTACCGACGTGGATCAAGTAAGTCGGGCTCGGACGCCGCATGCGCCTTATGATGTGGTCCGTGTCGATGGCTTCGGCTGACGTGGACACAATTCTAGACCGGTTTCATCAATGTCGGGTGCAGCCCCATCGATTTGAACATGTGATGGCGACGCGCAGATGTTGGCGTGGGTGTCGCGGACTGTTTGCGTATGGACTGTGTGTTTGAAAACGGAAAAGAAAAACTAGGTACCGTTTGATAGTGTTTATCTTGTTGTTTGGTAGCGTCGTGTTGCAGGCAGTGTTTACCTCCGGATTCCGAGGTCAGTCCATCAGCTTGAGTGATTACTGTAAGCACGCGATTTGTACGTTAGCTTGGAGCTCGAAAATGCGCTGTGAATCTTGCGACCATGCACTTGGGGCACCTGGCAGTAGCGTCTCCAAGCGCTTCTCCGTCTTGGGTCATAGGTGCCCTAGTGGACGAGCACGTTATCTCTGGGCTGCCTATGTGCATGAATACACCGTTTTGGCGACTCGTTGGACAACAGCACTTTGGACTGAACAACTCAATCCTACGCTGTCTGTTCCGACCACCCTGAGCGCATCAAGGCACGCAAAAAAGGCACCAACGATTGCGATCACTAGAGAGATCGGGATTCGGAACCACCTGCGTGACGGAAATCAACACTGTGGATCTAGACAAGCGAATTTCACCCTCGGGTTGACTCAGAGGACGGTCCAACGTGTTGCGTCAGACATCTTTTCGAGGCATGGCTAACAAAGAGATGGCCGTGAATGAGAAAGCGAACAGAATATCCGAGGTACCTACGCATGGACATGACGTCTTCATAGCACTGTCGACGGATGGGCCAGGATGGCACTTTGCCTTCAAGAGACTTTGTCTGGGTCCTGGGAAAGCGCCGGGAGTGGTGCAAATATTTATGATGATCGATTTGGGCCCATCGCTACCGGCGCCTAGTTCTCTGCCAAAAGTCTCCATCAATGCATCACGCACTCCACATAGAAGAGATCCTTCTCAGTGTCTTCAGTTACTGCTGGCCTGATAAGTATCGTCGTCGGCCCTCACACCCAGACTGTCAGTGCCGGTATGCAAATGCTCATCTCGCCGCGCTGGCGAGGACATGCAAAACATTCAAAGAGCCGGCATTAGATATGATCTGGGCCGAAATGAGTGACTTGACACCTCTGGTACGATGTCTCCCCGAAGCATCATGGGTGGAATTGGAAGGTGTAAGCAATCTAGGTCTTATATGCCATGATGGATGCTGACGAAATTTCATGCAGGTCCATTCACTCCAAAAACGTCTCGAAGAGACTGACTGGGACATCATTTTGGGTTATGCACATCGCGTGCGAGCTCTCCCTCGACTGTGTGGTTCATTGGGATTGGCTGCAGATTGTATTGAAGCACTCTCCAACCCGCCATCCTCTGCTAAATCCATTTTCCCAAATCTTCGGATTGTCGGGCTACACGAACCCAGCGCGAAAATCGCTCCCTTGGTGCGATACCTCACAAATTCCAAGCTGACAAGTATCTCGTTTAAGTATACGGGGAACCTTGGCGCTGCTATTGCTACTTTTGGAGAGAGATGTCCAATCGTGACGGACTTCCATGTGTCAGAGTGGGCTCATGCTGACACAACCTCGGGCCTCATATGTTGCTGGCAAAATCTCCGTTCTGTGCAGTGTTACGACGTCGGTCTAAACGTCGACGCCCTCCTTCATCTCTCTCGCTTGCATTACTTGCGTTATGTGAGGTTCAAGGTGCACGATGCGGCCGTCGATCGAATTCACGGCACCCTATCCCCTGCCCCTACGCTAACCTTTCCGGCGCTCAATGTTCTTCGCCTTACTTCGGATTATTTGACCCCTATCTGGAGGCTCCTCCGTCATTTCCGCACTCCGGAGGTTCATGCCCTTTCTGTTGGTCTGGATGTTCGTCCCACTGCGCCCGACCTCATGTCGTTTTTCGTGTCTCTCCAAGAAGCCCGCAACCACGCCTCCCTGAATAAGCTCTCACTCCATGTCGACCATGTCGACAAGGAACCAAATGAAATCCCATCTCCGTACTACGTCACCTTCGATTGTCTTTGTCCTTTAACAGTCTTTGTGAACATCAAATCTATCAGGCTCCACATTCCTTGCGGCGCGTATTTGAACGAACGCGAATTGCTGCGTTTAGCATCTTCGTGGCCCCATTTGGAAAGGTTTAAGGTGGGCGAGAACCATGGCTGGCCAGAATCGAGCGCCGTCACTCCCGGGGGATTCCTACAGTTGTTGGAAAGATGCAGGTCGCTCCGAGTGCTCTACTTCATGTTTGACTGCCGTGGTTACACTGAAATTCCCCAAGGGCATCCATGGCGCGGTCTTACCATGCCGAAACACACGTTCCTTCACCTCCTTGACTCCCCCATCGAGGCAGAGTCTATTGAGGCTCTCGGTGTTTTCTTTCATGTTGCTCCCTACCCGGACTGTGGTCCGATTACCCATTTCCGAGACAGCGAGCGACCTCGGGAGCTTTGTGATCTGTATTCCGGTCGGTGGGAGCAGGTTCGCTCACTTGCCCTTGGCCTTTGGGAGGAGAGGAGGGACTTGAGATGCTCCCTAGAGACGCGATCCTCACAGTGACGAGGGTTCACATTAGCAATCGATCCCCTGATGAGATGGTAACTTCACTACTATTCATCCTCGTCTGACAAACAATTTACGAACTGTACTATTACGCCAACTGGCCCAGATAAGACGATGCAATGTTGATATATTGCTCCAGTAGTTCATCCGCCCTCGACAAGCGAGAACAGTCGTACGGCCAAGATTTCATCTTTGATGGATGGGTTGTTTCATGGACTCCTCTGCACGACACTGGCTGGACCGCTGGTGATATGTACTGCACTGCAATCGAGAGGACCTGAGCCGAGTCGACGCGACTCGGACTGGCATTGTAGTTGTCTCCCGCGCTGGCATTCGGCATGCGGCTCCATATCGTCCTAGTAACCAGAGCCTTTGTCTGCCTAGCATGATCGTCAGTTGTTCAGTTCAAATTTGAGAGCGCGGAAACCAGGGGCAAAGAATCTTTTGCACGACAACACCAATACGCACGACCCGTATCTCAAGTCGGATATGGTGTAACGGCTAACATGGCTGTCTTTCAGGAATTGGAAATTCCAAGATCACAGCAGCCCCGGGTTCGACTCCCGGTATCCGAACACTTTTTTACCGTTTGCTTTTTTGGTGCTGGTGTGGCTTGCGAGTTCTTTGGAACACGCATCACACTTGGATATGTAATTTATCATGTATGCGTCGACAATCTCTCTTCGCCGTTGAATTCAAGACAATCATAGATCGACGACCCGGGACACGACAGGACGAGACAGAGAACCATCTCGACAGACCAAGCGATGGAGAGAGAAACGCCAAAGAATAAACAAGGGGGGTATGGATTACAACGCGCATTCGCGTCAATAACAATCAAAAAAACCGATATCACTAGTCGACAGTGACCGACGTCCAATACGAGCCTGCATGGGTGTATTCTATGTAGATCAAATCGACATCAGACGATCCCATACGCCTCCCGCTCTTGCGCCGACCACTCAAACACGGGCAACGGGTGTGCCTCGGTATTGAAAACCCATTTATCGAGGGGGACAGGGTCCTCGTCCAAGAACAAGAGATAGAGGTATTTGAGCGTTTCGGCTAAAAAGTAACTGTCCGGAGCGGCGTTGAGCGAAACCGTGGGGTCGCCAACGAGCGCGAAAAAGGCGACTGGCGTCGACTCACCTCGGCATCGAATTCAGCGGCCTTGGGTGTGTGGTGTCGACGTCCCCGACGCTCGTGTACCCCGAGTCGGTCCGGGTGTAGTGTTCGATGGCTTGGAAGATCTGCCAGCCACGATGGCG
>JBBPRV010000848.1:0-13985 GCA_038093235.1 Boletus harrisonii | reverse complement strand
GGTCCTGCTTGGCAGGCTCAGGAACATAAAGACGGCCCTTGAAGTACAAGGCGCCATCCATGAAGGTCCAATCTTTAGGGGAAGCACAGGGGAAAAGCGAGTCGCCCTCAGTTAAGGCTTTGATGGCATCAGAAACAAGGGGATCTTCGGTGGTGTGGTGGGCAATCTTGTCAGTGAGTGCAACATCCAATTGTCCAATGATAACTTCAGAGACGTCCGTAGGCGCAGGAACGTCTGGGAGGAGAGTGATGGCGGTATTGTTGGTGGACATATCGATGACATCCTGACGAGAGAGCGCATCTGCGGGACCCATGGCAGAGCCAGGTTGGTTGTCCCATCGGAGGTCAAAGTCCTGCAAGAACATCAACCAGCGAGCCTGGCGGTGAGAGAGATTTTGAGGAGACTTGAAGTACGTCAAGTTCCTATGGTCCGTAATCACCGTGACCGGGTGATTGGTGCCTGTGAGGTATTGCCTCCATTTCCCGAGTGTTACGCTAAGCGTAGAACCTAGCTTTATCTGGAGGAGTCTCGTGACGAACGATGGAGAAAGTCGGAAGGTTTTGTCTACCCAAGGCCCTATGTTACCCTTGTGGCGCGATGAGGTCGAAGAGTCTACTACGCTTGGTAGGCGGAGAGACTTTGAGAAGGTTCTCGACAAGTAGACTCGCTAGTCTACAAGCAGATTGGGCTAGATACTACACTTATATTGCGTAGAACTAACTAGGGAATAGTACAAGTACACTGGGCGTTTATATTCGTATGAGCGGACCCTGAATAAGGAGTCCTAAAGGGGAAACGGAACAGCGGAGTGCCGTTCTAGGAGGGAATACGTCCGTAAAGGAAATTGAGTCAAGGGGAGGAATGGAAAGGAAAGGAATGGAACAGAAAGGAAGACATACTGCAGACTGTGCAAAGGATCAGGAATCCTGGTTGGAATAGAAGAGCAGAAGATGAACGGGACTCTGTCTATGTGTCAAAAGAATCAGAAGGCAAATCAAAGAAACGGAGGAAATCGGAATCGGGGTCATCGGGAAAAGCAGAAGAAAGCCACGAGGCGAACTCGTGTTCCTCGGCCTCGGACATCCAGGGGATTTCTGTAACACCGAGGGCTCATATGATGGCAAGGAGTTTGCAGTCATAGATATTGTAATTTCACTCAGCCGGAGCGAAAGTCTTCAAGTAATAGGCGCAGGGATGGAGATCACCATTGCCATCTTTTTGCATCAGGACGGCACCTGAGGCACAGAGGGAAGCTGTTACGATCGGTATATTCTCGTACCCCTATGCTTGTTGGACTTATCGTTTTCTACGTATCCCAACAGACAATTCTTGACCTTCACCCTTATCTTGTGCTGCTTACTTATCCTTGCTTCCAATTCATGCACAAGACTTCTCATCTTCTCCGTTTTCACACTATATGTTTCACCTCTTCACAGAAGCGTTCGATCACGCTTCTCTTCCATTCCTTGATCCACATGTTTATGCTTCTGTTCCATTCTGCCACACCGTGTGTTGGCCTTATGTCTTTCATCTCCGTTTCTACCCTATGCCCTTTTCTCCATTTGTTCCCCGATCGTTAGATATGGTCACAACATGTACATACCGCTAGTAGGTACTTAAGGCTCAATGCCACCACCAGAGAACTCCAGTCTAGTTCTCTTGGTGCTTTCCTCTAAGTGCTATAAGAAGGACTCTCTTGGCCTGACAAGTCTCATCTCTTCGCTCTCCTCTTGAGTCCAAGTTTCCTGTTGGCAACCTAAACAAGCTACGCTTCAGGGTTGTTTTACTACCTCAAGTATGCCAAGACTTACCTCAGTGTCTGTTATGCACTAAATTACAAGAGCTCACTGGAACTTAATGGTATTGGTTCAGACATCCTTTCAGACGTCAACGACAAGCTTCTTGCTAGTCTCGGCATTTCCACAGGTGATGTCATTTGCTTGAAGAATGGGAGTACAGCATGGTGGAATGGACCTGAGGCGAAGTGAAAACAAAGCAATACAGTGACATCCAATGCTAGTTAACAAGGATCGAAGGTCTGAAGCAGAGTGGAGCTAAATAGACCAGAGTAGACTGGAGCTACAATACATGAGTTTCAGTGTAAGTAATAACTAGAGGGCAACTCATCTCTGCTACTGCCAAAGAGGGCAGAAATGACTGAGGTGCCAGTAGATAGTGAGGGTTTAAATAGTATGTGGTGAAGGCACACTCATACTCTGAAGAGTGGGAATGATGACGGGTCATATGGAGAGTGTGTAATAGGTATGTGGTTCGGACCTTGTTGGTCCAGACTCCACAAAGTCTGTCACACCATTGTAAATCCATCAAGTATCTCTGGGCACAGAGTCAACTGCAGACTACAGAGTTGGTGGTATTTTGTCACTTCCACTTGAGTGTAGCTGTAATCCCATACCTCAAACAAACTTCCAGTGTTACTCATTGGCAAGAGGTTTTGTGAGTATGTCTGCCACCATGTCCTTAGTGGAAACATACTGGACTACCACTTCTCCTTTCCCAACTAGATTGTCCTGGATGAAGTGGTACTTTCATTGGATGTGTTTGGTCCATGCTTGGAACTGCAGATCACAACATAGAATGATGGCTACCTGATTGTCACAAAACAGCTCAGTGAGGGCATTCTGTAAATGTCCTATCTCATCAAAGAACGTCCAGAGCCATGCAAGGTGCTGTCTGGCATTACTAAGTCCAATGTACTCCAACTCCATGGTGGAGAGTGCTACCATGCTCTGTTGTTTTCTGGACCTGAAAATAGCTCCATAATTGCTAATAAAGATGAAACCAGAGGTGGAGCAGGAGTTGTCTGGGTCCTGAGACCATTCTGCATCAGAGTATCCATGGACATCCATGTCCATGGAGAGTTCTGCTCCATCAAACTGGAGTTCCATGTCCTTTGCAGCTTGGATGTACTAGAGCACACATTTTGCAGCCTCCCAATGTGTATGTTTGGGTTTTGCACTGAAATGGCTAAGTGCACCTACTACTACATAAGCAATGTCTGGATGAGTTTCAAGTATGAGGTACATTAGTGACCCTATGACCATAAGGTATGAAACCTGTTTTCCTTTGATGGTCATCTCAGAATTGTCTGATCATCCTCCAGATCAGTGGCAGAGAGTTGGAGGTTGTGCTGTTGGAGTAGAAGCACACAGACCAGCACACAGACCAAGGTATATGCGAGTACATAGTGACAAGCATGTATATACAGTAGTACAATATATATGGACCAGGGCTCAATGGGGTGTTCCCCCATTGAGTATCACCTGTTCCAGGTCCTTGTCTATTTGTTAAGACCGGGTCAACTCTGAGTCAACTCCAGAACTCCGGAGTTTAGTCGAGGCGTGTGGGACCTTGGCTTCAGCGTATGTGCTGCACCCTTGTCAGAGTCAGTCCCAGATTTGGAGGGGCAGAGGGTCAGAGGTAAGACTTAACACTGTTGGACAGTGAAGTCAAGTTGGAATCGGAGAAGAGTCTTCAAGACTCAAGAGAGGAGCTGAATCTAAGTTAATATTTGAACTAAAGAATACAAGACGGAATTCTAAGAGTTTATATACTTCGGAGGAAACATAGGATTAGTAACAGAGTGTAAGAGATTGGTAAAAAAGATTGGAACGTGAGTATTACTGGAGCTGTGCTCCTTAGCGAAAACACAGGTCAGAGGAAGTGAGACTAATACTATTATGGAACAATGAGATAGGGATAGGACAAGAGGTCCGAGAGTCAGGGGTTGTACCTAAGGAGAAATCGTACCGGAGTTGGTATGGAGGTGAGGATGGAGGACGGAGTTGGACTTGTAATATTTTGGGATATGACACTATTGCTGCACCTCAGTCATTCCCAGGCCACATACCTATTATTACAACATGTGTGCCATAGGAGTCCACACTGGCTTGCAAGCAGACATGCCTGTGTGTGTAAGACTGTCCAGGAATACTGCACTTGAGACAAGGAGATGGTCTGGAGTTTGCAGTTCCACTTAATCTCAATTCCAAGTATAAACTTTGCTTCTCTAAGGTCTTGCATGAGAGTTTTGCTTTCATGGAGTCCATGAATTTTTGAGTGGAGGCAGCCAGGAGTAGGTCATCGATGTAGACAACCAAAAAACAAATTTGACCATCCTTCCAGAAAACATAGAGGCATGTCTCCACATCTAGACAACAGAATCTGAGTTCTGCAAACTTTCGATCTAGAGTTTTGTTCCAAGTCCAGCCTGCCTGCTTTAGTCCATACAAAGAGTGCCAGAGTTTCCAGCAATATCCAGGTTGGATTGGGACACCTGCCGGAGGCAACATGTATAAGTCCTCCTCTAGCTCTTTATTGAGGTAAGCTGTAGATACAGTACATATGTTCATTTGGTCTAACTCTAGGTCATGTTTGGCAGCTAAGGCAATAAGGGTTCAGACAGAGTCAAGATTGGCCACCGAAGTAAAGACTTCCTGATAATCAACTCCTTCCTTTTGTGTGAAGCCACATGCAACAATTTGGACTTTGTACCATTCAACATTTCCAATCTGATCTTGTTTGATCCAGAACACTGGCTTGGAGGTGATTGGAGTTACTCCTTCTGGAGTAAGAACAGTTTCATAGACATGATTGAAATTTAGGCTTTGGAGTTCTTCCTCTACTGCAGATTTCCAGAGCTTTGCATTTGCTCCAGAGTAAGCTTCCTTGAGAGTCTTAGAAAGTGACTCATTGGAGTTGGAGTTGGCAGAGCCGGCAAACATGAAGTCTTCCAGGTTTTCCACAGATGCTGCAAATGCTCCTGGAATTTCTGGGTCATCTTCTAGAGGCTCCAGAGATGGCAGAGCACGTGGCATGTTCTGCTCCTTACAGTTTGCATTTTGAGTGGCTTCCTCTTCCAATGTCCATTGGTATTCCCTATTCCTGTTGGCTGGTTGCCATTGTCAAATGCTCTGTCAAACTCCAGCTACAATCTGGGCAGGAGCAGGTTTTGAAGCAGGGTCAGGTACCAGAGCAGGGTTAGGCATCAGAGCAGGCACTGGAGCAGGTATTAGAGCCAGGGCAGAAGATAAAGCTGGAGCCAGAGCTGGAGCCAGAGCTTCATTCAACCAGAGTTGATCTAGGTGTTCAGCAAGGTCCTCAATGCCTGGGCTGACAGAGTGTTCTGGAACATGCTCTGAAGGTGAAGGAAGTTCTTCCACTGGTCTAAGATTGCATGGGGGTCAATGGTTATCATTGTCATGCTCATGCTCCAGCTGGCAGAGATGCTCTGAATTAGGCCCTCCCACTGTCCCTCAACAGCGGGGGCATTTCATGGAGCAGACTCAATCTGGAGATCACTCCGGACTTGTCAAAGATGACATGGCGGCTAAAGGTGACTGTTCAATGTTCAAGGTCAAGGAGTTTGTAGGCATGTTGCCCGTGAATGTACCCTATCATGATGTACTTTTTGCCATATGGTCAGAATTTCCCCCCGCTGCTCCTTTAGAGTGTAAGCATAGGCCAGGCACCTGAAGGGGCAGAAGAGAGTAGGATCAACCTGGTGATTGAAGAAGACATGGTAGAGGACCTTACCATCAAGCCTGGAGGTCGGACTCTGAGCAGAGATGTAGGCAGCAGTGGACATGGCATCAGCCCAGAAAGATTTTGGGAGTTTAGACTCCTCCAACATGGTGTTGGCCAGTGTGGCCAGTGTTTGGTTCATTCTCTCAGCCAAGCCATTTTGCTCCAGAGTATATGGGGCAGAGGTTTCAAGGATTGTTCCATCAGCCCAGAGTTGGTCACAGAAGGCTTTGTTGGTGTACTCTGTTCCTCCATCACTCCAGATAAACTTGGTGTAGGCTTCGGAGAAGTCCTCCTGTCCAATCTCTGTGCAGAGGAGTGTCTGGATGTCTGCCTTCCATTGGTTGTAGATCTGCAAGGCTTCATTCTTGTGTTTCATGAAGTAGATCCAAGGAAAACAGCTGAAATCGTCAACAATGACCAGCCAGAATCTGTGGCCCTCACATGATCTTAGAGTTATGAGACCTCTGACATCAGTGTGTACCATTTCCAGTGGACGAGTGGTCTGGGGTGCCTCCTGAGCTCCAAAAGGTAGTTTTTTCATCTTTTCAAGCATACATGCCTTGCAAAACACAGGTGTTCCAGTGAGGGTGTCAATACCCTGGACTTGACCGGACTTGACCATACCCTGAATTCTGCTGATGGAGATGTGGTCCATCCATTGATGGAGAAGGTTGATGTCAGCAGTGGCATGGACTGCCTCCTTTTGGTCATTCAGTGCAACCCTTGCATGATACAGTCCACTGTCATGCTTTGCAAATAGAATGGTTTTCCGGTCCTCCCAGACATAGCACACGTTGGAGTTTGCTGGAAAGGTGACAGAGAGATCCATGGCAGTGAGGCGGTTCACAGAGATGAGTGAGGCAGAATTCCAGGATTAGGAGGACATTTCATAGGACTATTTCATAGATTGCTCCAGAGACCCGTGATATGAGTGGTACTGTCCCAATACCTATCATGTGTGCTTCAGAGTTGTTTCTAAGAGTCACCGGACATGGAGGGTTGAGTGGGCAATAGGTGCAGAACCAGGATCAATGGGGAACCATGTGGAACGTCACTCTGGAGTCAATGATTAGTGTGTTCCTCCCACTGTCAGTGTGTTCGGATAACAAGTAACCTGAATGCACTGAATTAGAGACTCAGATACATTTTCATGGACTATATTTGCTGAATCTGGAGTGTCTGGAGTTCTCTCTGCCACGTTTCCCCTCTCCTTTCCTTTGTCTGGCTTCTTAAAAACTCCTTTTCTCAACTTCGTGATCCATTTCTTGTAGGAGTTGCAGTTGGCAGAGTTGTGTGTGGTCAACAAGTGGTGTTCACACCAGGTGGAGGAATTTGGGGGTTGAGTGGAGGACTTCATCAGCCTGGAGGTGTGCATCGCTGACTCCAAGTGTTCAGAGGGGTACAAGTGAGCATCCTCAGCAATGATGCAGGTTTCTATGGCATCCAAGGTAAGCTTACTGTCTTCTGTAGTGTTGACAAGTGAGGATTTGAATAACTCCCATTCCGGAGCTTTCAGAAGGGAGTTTAGAAGAATGAATGCCATGATTTTAGAGTCCACAGCGAACTTCATGGCAGCAAGGTGGGACTCAGAGGTGTGGAGTGATGCAATGTGCTTCAAGACTTTGGAGTTGCCATTCCATGTCATGCTGAAGAGTTGCTGGAAAATGTAGAAGGTGGAGGAGACACTTGGAGCATCCAGGAGCATTAGGAGCTTGTTTCAGAGATCCTTAGCAGATCTGCAGGATTTTGTTTTGAGTAGGAGAGCATCAGAGAGGCGCTCCTGTATGATGCCATGGGCCTTTTCATTGTGTTCCTGCCAGTCACAGATATCCAAAGCTATGACTCTGGTAGCTCTGGGGCAGGTTGCTGGTCCATTCTAGCAACAACTCCATAGACTTTGCTGCTTTGGAGTTTTGGATTACCTTGACCTTCTACAGTGGAATGGTTTTGGGTCCAGTCAGGATTTCATTACCAAGGATGGTGTTAGATGGCATGTCTGTTGTCAGGAGAAAAACTTATTTTCTGACAGGTGTCAGATGGCAGTTTAGCTGAGGTTTGTTTGGAGTAAACATGAAGTTGTTGCATTGAGGGATGCACGAGTGTTGAGTCATTTTGAGCTTGTCTGATTAACTTGTGCCAACAGGGCTCATAACCTAACAAGGATTGAAGGTCCAAAGCAGAGCAGAGCTAAATAGACCAGAGTAGACCAAAGCTCAGCCACTGCCAAAGAGGGCAGAAACGACTAGATAGTATTTACCTAAATAGACTGGAGTAGACCAGAGCTATATACAATACATGAGTTTCAGTGTAAGTAATAACTGGGGGGCAACTCACCTCAGCCACTGCCAAAGAGGGCAGAAATGACTGAGGTGCCAGTAGGCAGTGAGGGTTTTAATAGTAGGTGAAGACACACTCATACCCTGAAGAGCGGGAATGAAGATGGGTCATATGGAGAGTTTGTAATAGGTACACAGTTCAGACCTCAGAGGTCCAGACTCCACAAAGTCTGTCATGCCATTGTAAATCCATCAAGTATCTCCAGGTGCGGAGTCAACTCCAGACTACAGAGTTGGTGGTATTTTGTCATTATGTAGTAGCTAGCTCAAGTAGTCGGGCCATTGCACATAATGAACCAAACATTGCACATATATCAACTACATCAAAAATGGACGTGATAACACTACAAATCCAAGATGCTATACAATATATCCAGATGCCCGAAAATACCCCTCTGCTTTATCAGGGGTGATGTTCTGACAAGCCTAAACAATAGACATTACAGACACATCTTCAGATGCATGCCGATGGAGGTAAGCCTTGATTGATTAAAATGCTTGCTTGATGGGATTGTAGTCAGGCAAGTATGGCAGAAGGTAGATAAGCTTGCAGACTATACATGCATGTCAGTGGTGATGTTCTGTATATGAGCTGCACTTATGATGGTCATCTTCAAGCAACTGGCAGATTCGCTTGCCATGATGAATGCAACAATTATCCATAATGAGGACACTGCAAGGACCAGGATATGGGTTTGTGAACGGCATCTGTACCAGACAACTGTGAGTAACCAACAACATTCTGAAGAATGGAATAGTTATGACAAGTTCCTTGATGAATTTGTAGAAGCAGTCACCATCGACAGGACCATCCATGATATTGTATACAATGATTCCGTCAAGCATAATGATGGGAATGATTGAGTACCACAAACCCCTTATGAACCGCCTCTGAACCATGCAGCGAACACCCTTGCCTGAGCACCCATATCTGCATGACAGTGTACGTTCATTTTTGGCAGCTTCATCGACAAACATAAGCATGCCCTCATCAGGAGCCTCTTTAGTAATGCAGTTCATGTAGATTGCTCATGACATCTCGTTTCATTCATAGGCAGTGGCAGAGATGACTTTGTGACTGATGCCAAGCTGTTGGAGGGCACAATGAATGGTTGGAAGGGTGGTGTGAACACCACATTTGAGCCACAGCTCATCCTGCAGCTCATTGAGATAGAGGGACCTGCAATGATCCAAAAGAGTGGTAATAAAAGAAAGGTCAGCTTGACTGAGAGAACAGGGGCAGCCCACTGTGCACAAGTATCTGTGGATGTTCAAGACAACACCAAACTGCCGGTACAATTTGAGGACGAGGCAGACCAACGATTTTTTGACACCTAGTTGGCTACTGATTTCCTTGACAGACAAATTGTCATTATGGTATAGGACAGGAATACGAGCCTTCATATTCTGGGGTGTCCAGTGTTTGGTGATGGTGAGCAAGGATGGTTTGTTTATTTGATTTGTCAGTAGCTGAGTTACATTCGGGGTCCTGAACACGTGACGACACGTGATGGCCCCAAAACGCAAACGATTTGGTCAAATTCCACAAACTTTTGAAAACCGCTGTAAAGGGGGTCGTTGATGCAAGCATTGAACCTCGACTGCGTGGCGAAGGCTTTCGATGAATTCCGTACTCACGCCCATTGACAGGGTCGTGCTCCTCGATAGCAGACTGCGACTAGGAACCCCCACAGGGTCGCCTCACACAGGTCCTTCACGGCTGTCCTACTCTTCTCCGTGCCCATCTCCCTTCGCACCCTTGTCCGTCAGTATCCTTTGCACGTGTCCGACTTCACGAGTACCAGTAGTCCGGGAGACCGAGTCGTGTCGAATCCCGAGTTGCCGCCTGCACCTCTCAGAAACCACACGCTGACACAACGAACTCCTTGTCGTCAATCCCGACGGCTCTCATCCCATCTTCCAACTCATCCGCGACGCCCAGGCTGCTTGAAAAGCGAAACGTGCACGCGCGAGCAAGATGCTCAACCAGGCTGTTGTAGAGTACAAACGAGGTTACTATGGTGGGACATGTGCTGAGATGGAGCGGTTGTGGGCGTTTCAGGAGTTGGAGGAAAGACATGAAGAGGGGCAGTACAAGACTATACTCGACGTGAGTTCTCAGTTTGGAGTTCCGTACGAGGCGTTTGGTTGACCCACGTGTATCTTGGTTCTTGGGTGTAGGTAGACGGAAACGGGTGGTCCGGTCGGTTCAAACGGCTCATAACGGGCAACGCGCTCATCTTCAAGGCGACCATCTACCCCGAATGGTGCGCCTCGTATCTCATGCTCTAATTGGCTCTGACTCGTGCTAGGTACGTATCGCGCGTCGCGCCGTGGGTGCACTACGTCCCGATCCAAGTATCGTATGCCGACCTATACGACGCAGTGGCATTTTTTCCGTGTTCAGGAGGCTTTGGGACGACGGATTGCGCGGGCGGGGCGGGCGTGGAGCCGGCGGTAGTGGAGACGAGGGGACATGGCGGCATATATGTATCGGTACGTGGGCTGCATGGTGTGATAGCGGGTGTTGACGAGCGCTGATGCGAGGGTAGGTTGTTGTTGGAGTATGCACGCGCGACGAGTTTGGATCGGGAGGCGTTGGATTATGTGGGGTGATGCTCTGGTGCTTTGGGTGTGGGGCGTTTCAATGCGCAATGCCTGTCACTCTCTTTCGTGGGTGTAAGAGCTCTTGCACATCTTTATTAGATTAATTGTAGAGATGATGTTGAATTGGTGCCTATGATGTAGGAACGGGATCCGACTCATCGTCGTTCGTCCAATGATCCGTCAATACCATCCATCGCCCACTCATCTACACACATACACATAGACATTGTCCAGTTAGTGATTCTATCCCATTCACTCGGCCAACCTAACACTGGAAGAGCGACTCTTCGGGACCTGTTGCTCCTCGTCTCTGCACGCTCTGCTTCCGTCGCTCGGGATGACCTTTATGCATCACTTCCCGGGGACGATCTGGATCATGATCTTTCCCGAGGACGCCCCGGTGGTCCACTTGCCACCGTATCCACCTACTAACCTGATCTGAACCGCGATTTTGGACACGCAGATGACCACGACAGACGTGACCGCGACGTGGCTGACGTCTCGCCCTTCCACGGCGCTATGACGATGGGCCAAGCGTCGGTCCGCCACCTCCACGCCGCTATCCACTACCCCAACACACATTTGATCGTGACCGTGAGCAGGAAAGGGATTAAGAGCTTATTACCCGACGCGTTCACCGCCACCATTCCGCGGTGAAGGTGTGTACGAAGTGGATGCTGTGTTCAGCGAGCGCCAATGTCACTCGTTTCAAAGCGACCTGCACCCTACTCTTTCGCCCTGTTGGGAACACCCTCTCTTCCTCGGTCATCGCCTGTGGCCACCACTGCAGGATCTGGGAGAAGTGAGATGGAATGTCTTCACGGGATTCTCGGCTTTTACTTTCCATAATTGTTGGAATACGATCGTCGTCTTCGGAAATACATTCCTCGGTTCGGATAGAGACAGGGAGGGATTTGACCGCGAGAGAGAAAAAAGAAGAGATATGCGCGAGCGTGACGGGGAACGAGACAGGGCCGGGATGTGGATGGACAGGTACCACCGCCATTGCCGACAAGAGGACATTAGGATGGCTGCGACCGACGGGCTGGGTTCCCACTCTCGCAACCCCCTTCGCGAATGGATACGACGGGGGTATGACCCGGGCGTTTCCTGAGCGTAATCGACAGATCCGTATCCGCCGTCACCGGGTGACGACGATCGAGGGTATGCACCACCACCGAGGGAGTTTGACCGTGGGCGGTACGGTGCGCCTGTTATAGGGACGAACGTGGGCGACGGTGTCTGCTGCTGTTGGGTTCACAGATGGGTCCTGATCCAGGTCCAGGATCGAGTATCGGTGTGGGAGACGGTTAGGAAGGGGTGTTGTAAGGGATAGGAGGACGATCGGAGGTATGTTCCGCCTCCGCCTCCACGTACGAGTTGAAGTGGGGTGATGTTTGAGGAGGGGTAGATCTGAGCATTGAACGTTGATCATTTGGATATCTGAGCGGACGGTTATTGGATGCTCTGTTTTTCTACTTTTATTTGATTGGCTGTTTTTCGTTTTTGAATAACCGTCAGGGGTGGGTAAGGCGTGCAGTGCCACTGGCACTGCGAGCAAGTCCAGGACACGAAATGATTTTGGGTGTGTGAATTGATTCGATAAGGACACACGTGTATGCAGCAATGGTGTGGCGTATGTGGGATAAACGACCACCATCCCTCATCCCATCGATCTGATACCTAGGTGGGTATGTCTTTCCACGTAGGCCAGAGGTCAGAGAATGGTGAGTACTGGGCGGGTTGAAAGAGCTGTGCTGATAAGAACACAAGAGCCGAGTGAAAATAATCCCTCCCCCAGTATTGTTCACCGAAACGAGGCAGAGCCGATCGTAATCGGTGGTGAAGAGGACATATTTTCAGTCGCACTCCTCACTGATGGAAAGCACGCTGTGAGCGGCGACGGAAAAGGGAAGATTCAACGTTGGCGCATAGAGGATGGCAAGGAGGTGGGGACGCCAATGGACGCGGGGAGTGGTCTTTTCAACATTGCAGTGTCACCAGATGGAAAGGTGATCGTCAGTGGGACGGAAACTGCTTTGGTGAGGGTGTGGAATACGGAGAGTCGCTCAAGAGTGAACGAGTTCGGAACACACACCATGGGGTTATTTGCTGTTGATGTCTCGCCAGACACGACGAAAATTGCGACTGGATCGCAGGACAAAACTGCTTGCGTCTGGTCGTTGTCGACTGGCAGGCGACTGCTCGGCCCATGGGAGCACAACGACTTTGTGGTGGCAGTCAAGTTTTCACCCGACGGACGCTTCATCGCAACTGCCACATGGAATCGTGACTCTGTTCGGGTCTATGACAGTCAGAATGGCACCTTCGTCCAGTTCCCAGTCAAGGTGTCCTCGCTGTTTAACCAGTCCATCGCCTGGGTCAGTGATAGCAAGCAGTTCTTCATCATATCACACGACGGCGACATCCACCGTGTCGACGTGTCCACCAGGACCACGCTCTCGAGATGGCACATCCACAGCAGCGCCGCACTCACATGCATCGCCCTGGCAAGCAACGAAACATTCATCGCAGCCTCCGCTGGTTTTTCGGTGTCATTTTGGGACACAACGAGCCAAGAGCAGATCGGGACTGTCATCGAGCACACTAATCAAGTCTGGTCCATGGCTATGTCATCAAACTACGACCTTGTAACTGGCGGACAGAAGATAATCACCCTTCGGGCACTCTGTGGCATCCTTCCCCCTCACTACTTAGACAACGTAAGTGTATCTGCAGAAAAAAAGGCTAGCAATGGCAAACTGCTCTATTTGTCGTTGCAGACTCCCCGCACACCAGAAATCCAGCACACAGAAGTTGAAACAGTCGACGACAGTCCAAGTATGTTCATTTGCACCCTTATCCCGGTTTCTGATACCCATGTCCATCAGACGAGCGAACAGCAAATCTCGAGCAAACCGTTCATGAACTGCGCAACCAGCTAGCCAAATCTCAACAAACCCACCAGGAGAAGGATAACCTCATCCAGTCGCTACGCGCCCAAGAGGAGAGCTCTGGTATGTCCCCCACTACCCGACGCATATCTCCTTGATTCACGTCTACTAGATAGCAACAACGCGCGTCTCGAAAAAACCGTCCGAGAACTCCGCGACGAGCTGACAAAGTGCTACACAGACATACATATGAACTAACTACTGTCCATGTCCCCTTCCATACTCCATGCATGCATGTGCTCACACACTTGTGCGGCAGTGGGTGAGGGTGATGGGCAAGGTTGCCAGGAGGGCAGGGGCAAGCGGGCGTGTGGGTGAGTACACACTCGTGTGGTGGTGAGAGGGTGGTGGCAGAGACAGCAAGGTGGGAGACGGCAAGGTGGGAGAGGGCGGGCAGGCAGGTGGGGTGCAGCGGTGGGTGAGGGTGGTGAGTAAGCACGCGTGTGCAGTGGTGGGGGAGACGGCAAGGTGGGCGGACATGCAGGCATGCGCGTGCACATGCAAGGTGGGTGAGGTGAAGGCGGCGATGGCGAACGGGTGGGAG
>JBBPRV010000847.1:0-14012 GCA_038093235.1 Boletus harrisonii | reverse complement strand
TATCAGCACGGACGCCAATCCATCCCCCGGGGTATCCCGCGTGCGTTTTTCCATCCACGCCTCAAGATCAGTAAGCTGATCTAGGAGCGGGAATTGCTTAGATTGCAACCAGGACTGCCAAGACGGATTTGGCTATTCCGACGCGTATACCGGGGACTACCGTCGGTGCCGGTCCGTTCTTCCAGCGGACGGCCATATTGCATGTGATGACGAATGCTATACGCATCCTCGAACCGGGTGCGCATCCTGGTTGTTTCAAAGCATTCATGTCGTTAATTTATGATGGGTAGACGGTACCGAGAGACAGATCATCAAGGACATGGATGGGAACATGCCTCGTGCAAGGATCAAGGCGTGTAGTATATGTGATCCCTTTGTGTTAATTCTCCGGGAGGACGAAACCATTGGCTTGTTCATTGGTGAGACAGAACGAGGCAAAATAAGAAGAAAAGATATGTCGCCGATGGGCGAGAAGGTAATGTTTGATGTTGTCTTGTGTCATAGACAGGGCACTGATGGTGTTCCAAACCAGTCATCTCGGTACCTTGCAGGATGTTTCTACATAGACACATCGAGCGTTTTTGAAATGACGACAATCGACAGCAATGTGGTCGCTTCTGGCAGTGCTGATAAGAACATCACATCGACTCTTCAGGCCGCGGTTACCGCAGGACATGACAGCCAATGGCTGGTGCTTATCCGGCCCCAGGGGGTCATGGAGGTGCGTTCGTTCGTTTTTTTTGGATTCGAAAGGCTTGTGACACTGCTTGATCAGATATGGTCCCTCCCGAAGCTGACGCTTGTATTTTCGAGTGTGGCAATCAGCACACTGGAGCCAGTGCTGAACGACACCTTTGATCCACCTGCGCCTTCTCCTCCGCAAGACCCTCAACGCAAACCGCAAGACCTCGATATCGAACAAATCCTCATTGCGCCCCTGGGAGAGTCGGCTCCAACTCCTCATCTCTTTGTATCCCCGTCTCCTTTACTCGTGATTCATTCGCCTAATTAAACTCTTGCAGGTATTCATGCGTTGTGGACACTTGGCGGTTTATGAAGTTCATTCCATTCCCTCATCTACGCCACCGTCCGGTGGGCGCTCTGCCTTTTTGAAAATCATCTTCACCAAAGTCTTGACTCGGACGTTCGAACTGTCCAAACAAGAAGAAGCAGAAAAAACGGTGCTTGCAGAGCAAAAGCGGATATCCCGCACGTTTGTTCCATTCGTCACTTGTCCTTCCACATCCTTGAATGTTAGTGGTGGCCATACGCTCACCGGCGTCTTCTTTACCGGTGACAGACCAAGCTGGATAGTACGCACGGACAAGGGTGGCCTCAAGCTGTTCCCGAGCGGACATGTGGTCGTGCACGCCTTTACAGCGTGCTCGCTGTGGGAGTCGAAAGCGGAGTTCTTGGTATACTCTGACGAGGTAAATGGGATGACGTCGCGCGGAACCTTGACTTGCGCTTCTCCGAGGCGTTAGGCTAATAGTTTTGTTTGTAGGGCCCTAGTCTTCTGGAATGGATCCCTGATGTCGAATTGGACACCTCGCTGCCGAAACGTTCCCTTCCCCGGTCTCGACCGTATTCCAACGTCGTATTTGAGCCGTCGGCGTCATTGATCGTTGCCGCGTCCACATTGCAAGCGCGGTTCGCCTCGTATGACGAGGACAACAACATGCTTTGGGAACCGGATGGTGAGTGTGTCGTTTAAGATCCGTATGGGTGAGGGCTAAAGAGGCGTAGGCGCAGGTGTTTCATTCCCGCAGTGTGACTGTTCGACATTGGAGCTTATTTCTCCTGACAGCTGGATAACCATGGATGGGTGGGTCATCTCTGACTGTATGAAAGGGATCTTCTGACCTCGCTATAGCTATGAATTCGCCCCCAATGAATACGTCAACGCCCTAGAGTGTGTTACGTTGGAGACGCTGAGTACGGAATCTGGGAGCCGTGATTTCATCGCCGTTGGAACGAGCATTGACCGCGGTGAGGATCTGGCTGTCAAAGGCGCAGTGAGTGATGTGATTTGCGTGACGATTCCCTTTGCTTAGCATGGCACGTTCTTGCAAGACCTACATTTTTGAGGTTGTAGAAGTGGTACCCGACCCATCATCCAGTATTCAACGATGGTATAAACTGAAACTACGTGTTCGTGATGATTCCAAAGGGCCAGTGACTGCGCTCTGTGGAATCAATGGTTACTTGGTGTCATCTATGGGACAAAAGGTGGTGTCGAGAGCGCAGTGAATGCTTCGTGACTTACTTGACGTGAATCCTCTAGATATTTGTGAGGGCTTTTGACCTTGACGAGCGTCTCGTGGGTGTCGCGTTCTTGGACATCGGCGTCTATGTCACCAGCCTCCGAGTGCTCAAAAATTTATTGTTAATCGGAGATGCGGTCAAGAGCATCTGGCTGGTCGCCTTCCAGGTATACACATTCTCATTCCGAGTAGCACAGAGGGTGAACTTTGACTCTAGGAGGACCCATACAAGCTGGTGATCCTGGCCAGGGATGTTCGGCGGACGTACGCGACCAACGTCGACTTTTTCTTCACTAACGGAGAGCTGTCGATCGTTCTCAACGATGAAGAGGGCGTGTTGCGTACGTTCACCTATGACCCAAGCGGTGCGCTCTCTTCCTCCGAGTCGACGTAACTATTTTGACGTTGGATCCCCATGTAGATCCCGACTCGAGAGGGGGTCAACATCTCATGTGTCACAGCGAGTTCCACTGCCACAAAGAGTGCCGAGCGTCTCGCACAATCGCGCGACGAACGAAGGAGGACAATGAGATCCCGCAAGCAAAGCTCATCACTGGTATGCTCTCCTTTGCGCTCTCACTTTGTCGACACCCACCCACAACCTTGCTCTTTTCTTCTGCCAGGCTTTACAGATGGCACATTGTCGGCGCTGACGCCCGTCGACGAGGGCGCTTTCAAACGACTACATTTCCTCCAAGGTCAACTGCTGCGCAACGTGCAGCACGTCGCGGGTCTCAATCCAAGAGTATACCGGTGAGCTCTCCCATTCCATTTGCGCACCTGTTGTTGACCTCAACCTGGGCACCAGCATCGTCCGCAATGATACGGTCTCGAAACCCATGTCCAGGGGGATTTTGGACGGCCAACTGCTCGAGTTGTTTGAGGAGCTGGGCGTACAGGGACAGCAGGAGATGACGCGGCAGATTGGGACGGAGAGGATGGCGGTGTTGAGGGATTGGAGTGCGCTCGCTGTGCCCTGGTGAAGTTGTCGTAGCTTTTTTGCTTCTTCGTTTCGTCTCGTGTGCTATAATACGTACCTTGTTCGCGCTCAGGCTCACTGAGCGGGCTGAGAAGTGGAGGTGGGTCGAGGATGTGGTGCTGGTCGTATCGGTTTATCTAATGGAACGATACGAAGCGTACCGGCAGGTGTAGGGGTGATTATGAATTGTTTTGGCAGCATATTTTTTGTGGGGCATATGGTGTAGCTGGTTATCACATCCGCTTAGCATGGTGCTGAGTGCGGGGGGTCTCCGGTTCGAGTCCGGATTTGTCCATATTTTTTGCGTCGAATAAAACCCCCCTCCGCACGCTCGACAGGCAGTGTGGAGAGCGAGGCTGTTCTACTGTTCTATACCCACTGTTGCAATTGATCTCTGTGTAGCCATGGACACTGTCTCTGTCTTGTCTGACTGGCCAGAAAGAATACACTGATCTCACATCCACCGCACGCGCATCACTTTCCTACTGACACCTGTCGCCTTTTCCCAAATCGTCTCTACTTGACCTCTATTCCCTCGCTCATCCGCGATCGACTCTACACACTGAACAAACTCTGCGATACCGCCTCCAACACCAAAGTAAACCGTCTTTCCCGCAACGAGACAAAGATACGCGTCTCCCCCGGAGCACGCGTCCCGCATGACACGGATCAGACTCGGGAGATTGTTTGGATGGTAAATCGTTTCGGACGTGAGGACGAGGTGGTAAGGTCCTCCCGTGCAACATAGGTCAAACGTGTCCCATGAGCCAGAAAAGAAACGGAGGTGGACTTGGTAGTCGTGTAGCGACGTTTTGAATGCGTGGAGCAGCTGGGGGGTGATGTGTAGCTTCGAGTCGATGTCTTTGAGTGCGTGGACTTCCGAGCTGCGGTAGGCGTCCGCGGCCGGCGAGGTATCTGGAGCGTCCGGAGTGAGTCGCAAGCTGGCGCCGTGAGGGAGAGGTCACTTACACCAAGCGAGGACGACGTTTGGCACGGTAACCAGTTGCAAAACGGAGGCATTGTAGTCCTGAAGGTGGAAGTATGTCTCAGTGTCACCGGTTGGTGGCGATGAGAATGTTTCCTGCAAAACACAAAGCGTCGGGATTGCCGTGCCGCACCCCAGCTATATGAATTGTTAGGCCAACGAGATGACCATGCACAAGATGATCATATACCTCCAACACGCGTCGGCCTTTGGTGTTGGCGGCGAGACCATCACGCTTGAGACAGCTAGCCAGGTCAAGGCTACACTCCCAGGTTTTCAAGCCGCCTTCATAGACGAGAGGGACAAGATCGGAAGGATTATCGATGAATTCAAGGGCCGATGCGAAACTGGGGCCGGAGCTGGCCGCTTGTTCCGCTTGTTCTGGATCATCGGCTGTGCCTTCGGAGATGAGCTGAAACCGTGCATCAAACAAGTCTCGGCGTGCGAGCTTTAGGTCGGGAGTGTGGCTGTCGGGTGACGGAGTAGAGATGAAAGAATAGGATATTTGGGTCGGTAATGCTTCTAGCTAGACTTGATTGACGAGAATGAAGGTTCATGTAAGGATAAGGAGAATGCGCCATGCATACCAGTGATTCGAGATCGATCTCAGAGAAAGGCTCCCCAATTTGTTGTGGGGTTGAAGCGCCCTCGCGGCCATGATCGGTGGGGGGTAAGTTTTCTGGAAATGTGGTCTCATCCACGCTGTCTTCCAAGTCGAAGCGGAAGTGAAACATGGTCAATTTACCCAAATTCCAGTTCACCTCGGACAATCTGAATCTGTGTTACGTAAATTGTTTACAGTGCTTTGCCATCGATATTGTGGCGCATTTGGACAGCACGCGGAGTTTTTGTCTCAGCGGTATGTCCTTCCATAAACGGCCGCATTTTCAAACACCGCGACCAATCAACACCGAATAAAATTCCCCGCTCCGTCCGCTGACACATTGTCCCGCTGACACATTGTCCCGCTAACATATTGTCATTCCGTAAATGGCCTTGAATAGAAATGGACGTCATTGTGGAACCCTCAAAAAAAATAAAACAATGGTACACATGGACTGTAGCGACAATGTGCTGACACGTAGTATATAAGGGTGGAGCTGACCAGGCTACCACATATCCATCTCACCATATCTATTCACTTGAGCCATACGCAATTTTATAGATTGCGACTGCATACCCATGGACAACTTGAGCCTCCTAGACATCCTCTTCGCATCACATCCGCCTGCGCCAGACGATCTCGGCGTCCGGTACTCTGCCTCTGACACTCTGGATGACTACGAACACGCCCACGCTAGCGCATCACATGGCTTCTGTATCGTCTCATGAAGCGTTCATAGCTTCATATACCGCCTCACATTGCGTTTTAAGCACGGTTAGTTGATTGCACTATTTCACCTCACGTACGGGAAAAACTGACCTCTCGGTTTTAACGACAGTGTGCTCGACGGCTTTGAGAGTTGTTCATTTAACTTATTCGGTATTATTTTCCTAGACATGAGTTACCACATCGGGACTCGGCCCAAGAGAGTCAACCTACGACTCGCTGTACCATATACCCTCCCCGAGGTTTTCATTATCGTCCGCGGCATACGCCGCTGTAATATAGCAGACATGCCTGGATGTCATTGGTGAGCGTCTTTCCGTCTGCTGAACCACAGACAGCTCAAAATGACCCACAGGCCATGAAATTATCGCGGCCAACACACAGACAGTGCAGCCCCGCTCCGGTAATCCGGAAGCGGAGGTAGATAACCGACTATTCTGGAGACCACTCAGACCAGACGTTGGATAATCCCGCCTGGCCTTGGTGTCGGTCCCAATGGTCACGATACCCATCCTCGGGGTGGCAGCGACACGTCCCATGTGACGGTGTCGCAGTCAGTCTATGCAACGTCCCGGCCGTGCTGGTGATGTTTGCAAAGCAGTGCAATCTATGGGTCGAATCCAGTAGATGTTGTAAGAATGGCAAGGAATGTGGGATCCCGGGTCGGTAATACCCTGGCCGTCGGAAGAACGTGTGTATAGTGGGGCGTTGGAAGTGTAGCATTGACTTGCATTTATAGTATCAGCGATCTATCAATTGTATCATGCTCTGCTTTACCTTTTGGCATTGTTGTCGTGTGTTTCTGTAGTTCTGGTTGGGGTTGGTTCTCGTGCGGGAAGTGATTCCCGTTCATTCAGCTAAATAGAGTCTTGGCACTTGCCTCTGCAATTCCGTGCTAACCATACCTCCGTGCAAACCTTGGAGAGCCCATATCTTCTTGACTCCTCGCCGGTGGTTTCGGCCAAGTGGACGGTACTGAAAATAAACAGCATAAACAGTGGTGTCGCCAGTTCGGAATATGTCCTTTACAATGACAATGGGCAGGCGGACTGATCTAATGATTGCTGTCAATTGTTCGCGAAACAGTAGCAAATATCGTTACCTGTTCTGCGAAGACGGACGAGTTAGTTCCAGTCCATTGCCCCAGCACATGGCCAATTTCGTATGTTGACAAATGTCGGTAGCGTCCTGAAACCTACATGCTTGATCGGTGCTACGAATGAGTTTGTTTCGTTTGATTCGCGATGCGTATGGATGATACCAAGAAGTGTATTGATTCGGCTCGAGTTGTTCGTCAGCGACTCGAAGACTGAGCGAGGAAAAATAGCACGCCACTTTTATTTGATGTTCCAAGTTTCGACCTGTAGAGAGTTCGTAGTATCCGTCAACACCGTATACTTAGACCCTAGACAGACATGTATCATACCCTGGTATGACGAGCCGGAAAAACCAGTCCATCACTACCACGGAGTTGATGAAGGTAGATTAAGATCACAATACGAGGCTAAGCGTACCATGATCATTGACCACTTGCCCCAGTCGTCAGGATGACTTCTGCACCAGTTTTCAGAACAGTCCCAAGAGCGGTAAGGGAGCCAAGATAACAACGGGTGAGACTTTCGGAAGCCACACTGCGTCATACCGATCTGTAAATTATTTACCATGTGCCTGAGGAAACATAGTTATTAATAGTATCTTCACCGCTGACAAGGTTGGAGGAGTGGCATGATGGATTGTCAACAGCTGCAGGGTTATCGTGTGACATGTGCAGGAACGACGCTTCGGTAAATGCGAAGACATGTTCGCCTCCCAAGTTCAAGCGGCCCGTTACCAACTTGAAAACGTCGGTTTGTGGCGGTGCAACGCTCAAGACCTCTAGGCTCTGATCACTGGTGATGCGCAGGCCTATCTCCTCACGGACTTGGGGGGAGACTGTAGTTGTCTCGTCGCCATCGTCGCGGACTCGAGGCATCCGAAAACAAGTTGGGCCAACTATTGAGACAGTATCCTGTTGGTAATTTGCTTGAATGGAAGGTGTGCACTGGCTCTCACCTGCAATTTTTTCATCCCCAGTATGTCGCGTTTACTTGTCTATAGTCGAGCTCCATTCGTGATCGCAGCCACGAGACACTGTCGAGTTATACATTGCCTGGCGCGAGCCGTTGGTACGCCCTACCGCATCTTGCAAAGCCATCCGAGGTGGCTTGGGGTCCACATGCCACGGTGAGCTCGCATTAACATCCAGAAAATTGTAGGGCAACTTGATCACGTTTAGCCTTTTCAGAGCAGCGTTCTGACCATGGACGAGGGCCGTGCACGACGCTGCGGATATGAGCTTCGTCCACGGCGAATGTGGATGGGTTTTAGTCTCACCTGAGCGTTCTGTCTCGCACCAGCTAGTATTTGAGGGTGCGTTTCGCATTCCAAGAGATGCGACGATGACGAATTGCATAAAATAAAAGATCACCCAACAATGACGAAGTCCACACCTCGATAGATATCACACGTCACAGACAATGCGAGCTTGTGGCAGGGCGCTCGTCACAATGTAAGTGCGTCAAAGCGTCGATGGTTCATCTTTCATTTCGGATGAAGATAGTCCGAGCTGGGCCATGGGCCATCATCCCTGGCAGAGCGGACAACGGAATCGCCCGTTGACAACAAAAGTAGACGCGTTCCACAACCGGCAGCAGCTCGGCAGTTACTCCCTCGAGTTGATGTCACTTGCAGGGGGTATATTCCCCGCCCTCTCCCTTGCTACGCACTATTTTTCTGCTTCCCCGCCACACAGCCTGTTCCGCGGGCTTTGGACCTACTCCTAAACCCGGTTACAAAACTTTACACGAATCACGCTTTGGATTCAAGTCCTCTCAGACCACCTCTGATCAGGATTGCCTACTAATTCTCCCGAGGCGACCGCTCGGATGGCAAAAACAGACCCCACGACTGGGATATCTTCATTCTCATGAACTTTTGCGAGATCGGCGGCAGCCTCTAGAACGGGTATTTTACCATGCTCATCGACAACAACTGTCACCCTATGTGGGGTAAGGAAGAAAAGGGTACATAGCTTGTCAGGTAGGTGCCGCTGAGCTATCTGGAAATTCTGGAGACAACTTCTCGCTGGTTCCGATCCGACAAGGGAGGCCAGGTCGGAACTGTCAGACGTGGATCATCGAAGCGTTGAAGGGGTTGAAATAGTCTCACATGTACAGTTGTTGGTTCCGGCAAATCGAAATTGTAGAAAAAGTATGCCAGACATGCCGACACGAAGAGCTGCAAACAAATTTGCACAATAATGACTGCAACCACACCAATCTAAGACGACTTTCTCGAGTCAGTTTTCATGGTACTTGGAATCGCCGCCAAAGCATCTCCCCTTCACCAAACTCGGATCTTTCTGTCACGCACCGAGGAGCCTAATGAAAACTTAGGATTCCGCGACTCGGTTCGCTGCTCCGAACCCCACAGAACTAATAGGGCGAGATCTTTCTAGAGGAAGATGCCTGTCCAACTCGCAGTCAGAGACCATCATAACAGATTCGGTCTTCGAATTAGCCTGTTACGTGTATTCAACAATGCTGGACGAAGATATCGATTCAGGGGGAGTGCAGTGAAGAGCAATGCGAATCATTCACTTTGTATACATGCTTAGCTTCTAGTTTTCGGTGTGCCGCGAGGTTAACTAAATCAGAAAATAACTTGATACCATCTGGAGGAATACGTCAATAAACCGGTGCGAGGACGCAACGAGGCGAACATACATGATCGTAATTATACTGAAGTGGCCAAAGGCGGGAAAGAGGAGAGCGGTGCTGGTTTTTAGGCTGAGACGGTGATCATGGCAGGCTCATGGAGTGTGAGCTGCTCGAGGGCGAGAGTCTGAGCATCATCAGAGTGATCGCCATCCGAGTGAGACTCCTCCTCCTTCTCATTTTCCTCTGACTGTGGCTCATCATCCGGAGGTTCGTCTTCGAAATCAAGCTATTGAAGACAAAGGTGAAAAAGATTAAAACATATTTGAATTAACCATATTAATGGAAGGTATGCGTACGGGGTCATAAATAACACGGATGATCAGACTACAGCTGGGACAGGTCGCGATGTCTTCGTAATTTGCAAGTTGCTTCCGAGAGATCTCGAAACGGTCACCACAAGGGCAAGGATAGTGGTAAACACCCTTTGTCTCGTCCCAGCTCATATCCTCGATCTCGATCTCGTCATAGTACGCGCCCATTGTGAACGAAGGCAAGACGAAGTGGGTTAGATTCAACGTGCGATGACTCGGGTCTATAAAGTCAGCCAGGGTGGCTGTGCAGTCTTGCTTTCCTTTCTCGGAGGCGTACAGGTTGCTTCTTCAAGTTGGCCAACTAGGGTCGGTGTTGCCGACAGGGACCTTGCTGGACAAGAGGATTGGAAAATGGCTCGGATGAGTATGGTAGGAAACAAATCAGTTAGAAATGGGTGTGCACGCCTGCAAAGCAGGTATGGCACACCCCAGGGAATAGGAGTTTATTTGTTGTTGTTGACCTTTGACGAAACGGAAAACATATCACCCAGCTTCCAGCAAGGTAACAAGTAACCCACCGTCTTGCAATGTGCGCTTCCCCACGCTTGACCCAGGCTGATGCACCATCGATGGCCATCTGATAGCCATTGTGGAACGTGGTTTAGATCGCATTTTTGAATGCGGAGACTCGTCAAGTTCCTACTGGAAGGGACTATCAAGAGACGTAGCGGCCCACGTTTACGAACTCATTCA
Source organism: Boletus harrisonii (assembly GCA_038093235.1). Classification (NCBI taxonomy): domain Eukaryota; kingdom Fungi; phylum Basidiomycota; class Agaricomycetes; order Boletales; family Boletaceae; genus Boletus; species Boletus harrisonii. Next base: position 3,692 of record JBBPRV010000847.1, on the reverse strand, counting down.
TGGGATGGCTTTTGGCTCCCGGTAACCCGTGGAACGATTCTAAGATGTACGACTCTCAAGAAACTGACCAGCCACAGCCGAGGTCGAGCGACTCGGAGGATACTTGATACTTTGTGTCGTTTAATCCTTACCTCACCATTATGGTGGCACTGAACCGCGGCCGTGCTGCGTCGGTTGCTTGCCCGAACAAGGTTGACGTATGTATACGTGTGGTTGTCCTCCAAACAGCTAGCCGCGAAGTTCTGCCATGCGAATCCGCACTCGATTCAAATACGCCGTGGGTGAAAACTTTCACCTCCATTCTTTCCCTCCCATTGCAAAAAGATGGTTTTTTCCTCGCATGATTCTGGCTTCTCCGAAGACATCACTGCGCCGCTGAAGAATCCTGTTGACAATACGCTGCCATCTTCTCCACATCCTGTGGCAGACTCAGATTTGCCTGAGGGCGGTATGGCAGCCTGGTGTACGGTATTCGGCGCGTAAGATTGGATCAGTTCCTCAAGTCGACGTGCGCTAACCAACATTCTCAGTTTTCTTGCGCAATTCTGTCAATTGGGGTGAGCGGTCCGTAATTGATGTACTTCCGTGCCGCTTACAGTCAAGCAGAAGCTCTTTTGGTGTGTATCAAGGTGAGGTCTTACGGCAGCGCTTATGATGGCTTGATCGCTCAGCAATATGATTAGCTTTCTATGCTCAGCAGTACCTTCAAAATGAGAGCGCGTCTGCCATCTCGCAAGTAAAATCGGTTCTATCCTCATCACAATTTTGATGACAACATCATGCAGATGGATTGGAAGCTTGGTCACCTTTCTCGTGACTGCAATGGGCCCAATATGCGGCCCACTGTTCGACAATGGATATTTGTGAGGCTGGCACCCCCCATCCCCATCATGAATGCTTACCATTGTCGTTAGCCACCACGTGTACATCGCTGGTGCCGTCCTCCAATCTCTCTCGATCTTCGCGTTGTCCCTGGTACAGCCAGGACAATACTACCAGGTATGGTTCTGTGAAGACACACCCTACTTTGAATAACGCTCGATCATCGACTAGGTCTTACTTACTCAAGGCTTCGTGTCTGGAATCGGCCAGGGACTGATGTACGTCCCGAGCTTTGCGATCCTCTCACACCACTTCAAGCGTCGGCGAACGACCATGATGGCCATCGTTTGCTCCGGTATCGCGCTTGGTGGTATTGCAAATACCATCATGTTGGACCAGTTGTTGAACGGCCCCATTGGATTCAAGACGGGCGTGCAAATCAGTGGGACGTTTATCACTGTGTTGTTATTCCTGTCATGCATCCTCGTACGAACTCGGTATTGCGATGCGAGGCAGGAGGCAACCCCGGTTAAATTCTGGAAGGCGACGAAAAATTGTTTTACGGAGGTGCCTTCGCTTTTGACGATCGCTGGGTACGGCCTTTTCGTTACTTTTCCCTTTTTGTCATGATTCTGATGCGACGATCATCCTGTGCAGGTTCACCTTATTCCAAGTCGCGTACACGTATCCTTTATTTTATTTTCAGCTAGACTCTCTTACACACGGATTGAGTGCATCCTTTGCTTTCTATTCTGTACGTCGCCCGTTCTCGCATTGTGAACCCATTGGACTGATTATAGACCATGCAGCCGGTCATCATCAATGCGGGCAATTTCGTTGGTCGGTTCTCGGCTGGTGCCGTGCTCCCATATGTCGGGGTCATCGACCTGGCCATCACCACCACTATGATATGCGCTATCTTGATCATCGGTATGATTTGGCTCGGTTCGGTGGCGAGTGTGGTGGTACTCGGGGTGTTGTATGGGCTGTTTTCGGGAATGAGTGGGTGTTGCACTTCTGAGCATCGATGCCAGCGATGCTTAGCTCTTGATCGATATAGATGTTGCAATGATGGCACCCATGCTGGGGTTGACGTCTGACCCTGCAGAGCTTGGGTGCGTCCTCTCGCGTCCATTCGTAGCTTTGTCTGTTGCTATTCCACTAGCTCACACACTAACGCGTTGCATTGCAGGGTAAGAATGGGCGTCGGCTTTGCAATTACAGGTACGTCGCTGATGTGACATTCGCCTTCTCGAGCAACTCACTGACTGTGAGGTTCGTTTTGTTTTCCTCCCCAAGGCATCGGTGGATTAGTAGGTAAGTGAACATCCATGCTCTCAAACCCCACGAGAACAATGTGTTTCTTTTTTGTAGGCTCTCCGATCTGTGGTGCCCTTTTGACCGGCCGTTATCTCTGGTGGGCGCCTGCGCTTTTTTGTGGGGTACGTTGGTCTCGGATAAGTTGCGTTGGCGGTTTGGCTTATATCTTGGTACAGGCCATCGCACTGGCGGGTGCCATATTGTTCGTCGGCGTACGTTTCTCGTTCATCCGTCCTGGTGCTGATGCGGCGCGGAGGTGTACGAGAGGCGAAAGTGAAAGGGGGTTTGCGATTAGGAACGGGAGCGAGAGTGAGATAAAATAAGCCGCAGTCGAAGTGTGAGCAGTGTAAAAGGTTGTACTTCCTTCAAGGGGATTTACGATCAGTTGACGAAAGACAGGGTTTAGCGTTAGGTGCCTGTTGTTCAAGGTTTCGTTTGATTCGCGATGCGTGCGGATGATACCAAGAAGTGCAGAGATCTACCGAAGAAAAGGATGGATGGGCACGCGCCTCTGGCATATGTGATTTCTTGTTGATTACCCTGGGAGAACGACGCTCTTGGCTTCGAGTTGTCCGTCAGCGACTCGAAGACTGAGCGAGGAAAAATAGTACACCAATTTTGATGTTCCAAAGGTTCGACGTGTGGAGAGTTCGTCATATCCGTCAACGCCATATCTAGAACCTGGATAGACCTGTATTATACCTTGGTATGACGAGCCCGAAAAATGAGTTTACCTTTACCGCGTAGTTGAGAAAGGTAGATGAAGATCACGATACGAGGCTGCACTTACCATGATCGTTGAAACCTTTGCGTTAGGACGACTTCTGTACCAGCACTCAGGACAGTTGTTGGAGCCAATATAACACTGAGTGAAACCTTCCGGAACCACACCGTGTTATACCGATCTGTGAATTATTCGCCATGTGCCCGAGGAAACTATTAATAGTATCTTCACCACTGACCAAGGTTGGAGGAGTAGCATCATGGATTGTCAACAGGTCGGCGAAGCTGCAAGGTGATCGTGTGCAGGAACGATGTGTCGGTAAATGCGAAAACATGTTCCCCTTCCTTCGGCGGGTTAGTACTAGTAGTACCAACTTGAGATTGTCGATGTGTGGCGGTGCAACGTTCAAGACGCTCCTCTCAGGTGTTCCAGGGATTTAGCCGGGGTGAATTCACCCATTTGGGTTAATCAACGGTGGATTAGGATGGTCGCCCAATGCGCAGGGTAAATTTAGGTGGTTATGGAGCGAAATAGACAACGGCTGAACTTCACGTCTGAGTTGCAATTGAAAAGCTCCTTTTTGACGTTATAAAACGTCATTGGGTGCTTATTCTGTCCAGGCTTTCTTCTGCAGTCATGGGGTGAGGGCAATCCCAGGCTCCTACGCACCCCCGCTGTCTGTGTGAGGGGCGACATACTACACGTCCAGTTGCCAAAAGTATGGGCTCCATGTTTTTTTCCAGGGTCATATGGTCGGTGCCCAGCCTATACTCGGCACAGCTTTTCCGGGGCTGGCGTAACTTGTAATTGAAAAAATCACGCAGTA
>JBBPRV010000846.1:0-14015 GCA_038093235.1 Boletus harrisonii | reverse complement strand
GGCAACGGCGAGGGACAAGGTTGAGCGTGAGCACGCGAAAACGCTGCGGGTGGACGACAGGGGTAGACGAGCACGAGCACGTATTCACGTTGGAGATGACAGAACTAGTGGGACGGCGGGGGCAAATGCGAGTGCACACGTAGCGGCCGGGGTAGCTCAGCTACTGCGCAGTGCGCCTGCTTGGTGATACGTGCACGTGATCTACAGTCACATGATACCCGACTGGTAATAATGACAAAAACACAGTGCAAGACTGCCAACAAGAGAAGGGGCTGACCGAGGCAGGGACACAAGTATAAATGGCATCGCCGGGAATGGTTTTGGTGCACAGAGTTTCCCTTCTCTCTTCACCAAAACTGGTTGTCCGATTATCTGCTATAGCGTCCCCAGCAAAATTTGCATTTTCCCTATCAGTGCCTGTCTCACGACTTCACCAGGTAGCGTGATATATCCAGTCAATTTCTATCACTTGGTCCCGTCTCATTGATCCCACTTCATTGTAGTTGTCAAGATCTTTTACTTCCTCGTCAATCAACATGGCACCGATAGACCATCCCCAGCATGAACGGTACGATTACATCTGCATCGGGGGTGGCAGCGGCGGTGTCGCTTCTTCAGTAAGTTATCTCAGGGGTTCTCCATTCTCCCCCTTGATCCTCCCCACAGCGCCGTGCGGCCCTGTACGGCAAGAAAGTCGCCCTCATCGAGGCTTCCCCCTACCTGGGCGGCACGTGCGTCAACGTTGGTAAGTGCTTCCCGCTGCTGGCGACATACCATTGAGCTTACGGTCCCGATAATCCAGGATGCGTTCCCAAGAAGGTGCGCACATTACTCGCGATAGCATATTAAACGCATGGTCAACCGCTTTCTTAGATCATGTGGCACGCCGCCGACCTGGCGGACAAACTACGCCATGCATCCGCGGGGTACCATTTCCAGGGGGTTCCAGAGCCCAAGTTTGACTGGGCGGCCTTTAAGCCCCAGCGTGATGCATACATCCGCAGGTTGAACAACATCTACGAGAGCAATCTTGAGAAGGAAAAGGTGGAGTACCACGCCGGGTTCGCGCGCTTGACGTCCCCCAGTTCCGTCGAGGTCACCCGCCCAGACGGTCAGAAGTACACGCTACACGCGGATCACATAACGGTCGCTACCGGTGGGCGTCCGACGATCCCTTCGGACGATGCCATTCCTGGAGCGAGCCTCGGTATTGATTCCGATGGATTCTTCGATTTGGAAGAACAACCCAAGCGTGTTGCCATTGTCGGTGCTGGTTACATCGCCGTAGAATTCGCTGGAGTATTCAACTCGCTCGGCACTGAGACTCATCTTTTCATCCGACGTGATAAGGTCCTACGTACCTTTGACCCCGTGCTACAGGACACGCTGACGCCATGGATGGAGCACACTGGAATCAAGATCCACAAGCATTCCCAAGTACAGCGCATAGAAGGAGAGAAAGGAAAGGCCCTTACGATCTACGATCACAGCGGGCAGACCATTGAGGTTGATTGCTTGGTCTGGGCAATTGGCCGACATGCCAACACGGAAGGCCTTGGACTTGAAGAGCTCGGAGTTAAGCTCGACAAGAAGGGTGATGTTGTCGTCGACGAATTCCAGAACTCCATCGTCCCGGGTGTCTATGCAATCGGTGACGTGCAAGGCAAAGCCCTACTTACCCCTGTTGCCATCGCAGCCGGTAGGCGGCTGTCCAATAGACTCTTTGGCCCCGAGACGTTCAAGAGCGACAAGCTTTCATACGAGAATATCCCCACTGTTGTCTTTTCGTCAGTCTTTTTTTTGGGGGGGCTGTGGCATGAAACTAAACTGGAACAGGCATCCCACTATCGGTACCGTAGGTCTTACTGAACCTGAAGCATACGAGAAATATGGGAAAGACGTAAAGATTTGTACGTCAAGTGTAATCTTTCGCGGATCGCGGATTCTGATTTCGTTTCGGTTCCAGACAAGTCATCGTTCCGCGCGCTCTATTTCTCACAGATTACGGAGACCCATAAGGAGCCAACGGTTTACAAGCTCATTGTCGTGGGTGAAGAGGAGCGTGTTGTCGGTGTTCATATCATCGGATTGGGAAGTGACGAGGTCATGCAAGGCTTTGCCGTAGCCGTCAAAATGGGCGGTACGTCTCGAAATCCTGATGATTACCCATGCTTACACGCTGGTGACAGCACGCAAACGAGATCTGGATGACACGGTTGCGATTCATCCTACGTCGGCTGAAGGTTTGTCGAAGATATCTCAGTTGTGATCACAGTGACTGACAGTAATTTATCCAAAGAATTGGTCACGCTCCGCTAGGTCGCTTAGTTCACGGATCCTACTGAGTTCAGCACTGCGGAATTATCACAGCGCACATTGTATTTCATCGACGTCAATCACAGGCAGATTTCAAGTTCAGAGTCTCATCTTCAACCCTAAAGAGAACACAGGATTGCACCATGATATTTTGTCATTGCCAGTAGTTCACCCTGTTGTCAGTGCATACCCGGACCCTTGCATGTTCTAGTGTCAAGTCTTGGTGTCCGACACAAATGTATTATTCATTCATGGACTCCCCAGTAGAAAACATAAAACGATAACCTATTATTAGGTCAGTGATATATTGCCTCGTGGGAAGTGGCAAGGTGCCACCACGATAAAGCAACTTCAATCTTATCACCCGTCTCATCGAGGGAGGGTGACCCGGTCACTACTACCCGACAGGAAGAGCTCCACGTTGACACTCACACCTTGAGTGCGCATACATACCAACAGAGTCAAGTGATGTTCAAGTCCACTATCTCTCTGAGTGACGTCCGTCAGATCTATCGGGTAGTATTACGGGAGATTTCTCAGCAACGCTTCACGATCGATCATCAGACCTGTGCGCGCCAACGGGCTACGGCATCATGGGAACATCGAACGAAGACGGCAAAAGGTTAGACCTTCAAGTTCCCAAGTTTCACTTTTGTTCTTTAATCCAAAATTTCAGGCGGCTTATCCGTAATTTCCACCTCCTTGTCCCTTCCACTCCTTGATTCGAAACATTGGGCAGGGCAGCGCTGCCCCCTCTTTTTTTCTGCATGTCTAAATTTCGAAATTTGTTTCTTGTCATATATTTATACCTGGCGCTTGCCCGTGCGGATTATACCATCGACGATAGCAACTATTCGATACTCAAGTTCTCGGAAAACCCAGCTGGACCAGTATGGGGCCCGTTTGGTTCCGATACTGGAGAAGTACTGGAAATTCGGTTGCCCAACGGGACAATGCAGACTGTTGATGCAACTCAGTGTTACGATGGCACATAGTGAGTACTCCAGTCCGCTGTGTTACCGATTCCCATGCTCAAGGCGCGCGCACGTAGCACTTGTAAGTTGGTGACAAGAACGGAGCGTCCTCACCTGGTGTTAACCTGGCCTTACAGATGCTGCATGTTCTGCATCGAATAACTGTGCAGTGCAGTTCTCATTCACAGGCATGTTCTTTGGGTTTTCTCGCAAACACAAGGGACGAATTCCATCTTATTCTGACGCTAGGTTCCGGACTAACGATATATGTGCTACAAGCTGGACCGCAAGGCATGTCCGCCTCTCTTTCCATAGACTCGGGAACGGCAACGACGGCAACCCTCGGCGCACCCCCAGCACCGCAATATTATATCCCTCACGTCACCCTCTTCAATGTACAAAACATACCATCTGGAACACACACAGCGGTGATGACAGTACTGAATTGGAATGGCGGCTTTAGTGGCATGATGCTGGACTATATCGACGTAAATCAAGCAGAGGTTGCGGGTCCGACCAGTGCGAGTCCAAGTCCAACGCCTACCACAGCGCAGTCTCCGTCTTCAACGTCGACCAACCCACAAACCACTTCGCAACAAACGACAAACTCTCTGGCTTCTGTAGCCTCTGTCATATCGGTGCATTCTTCTCAGTCATCGGGGGTGACAGCACTTCCATCAAGCACATCATCCGGAAGCGACACCGGTTCAACTGACTCTTTATCTCCGACTTCAAAAAAGTGAGGCTTGCCTATAATTACAATCGATTGCAGCCTAATGTTACCTTTGCCAGAACCAACCTTACTGCTGTCGCGGGCGGCGTTGTTGGGGGTGTTGTTGGCCTGCTTGCATTCCTTGGCCTGGCATTCTTCTGCTTCCGTCGTCGCCGTCGCCAACGCCTACACACGCTACACGAGAGACCCAACCCGCTTTTCTTACCACAACCTGAAGCCAGCTTTATTGATGGCGATGCCGACCCATTTGCCAGTCGACCCTCTAGAGCATTGCGTCCTTTACAATCATGGACAAGCTCAGAGGCGGGCTCCACAGCCCACCTCGCGGCTCGAGATGCGAGTAACCCAAGTCCTATGACGGACTTCTCTCATATGCGCGTTACACCGAGCGGAAACGACAGCGCCACCTCTTCCATGCCAGTGTTGATTGGTGTTGCAGCAGTGACGCCTCCAGACCAAGATGCGTCCACGCCGATACGCACGGCGACCACCGCAGTGCCGGTCAGCCACTCCAACGAAAAATCACAGCCCCCTCCGGGTGGCGGCCCTTCGCAGCAGGACCCGACCGCCAGCCTTGACGTTCCCAACGCACGTCCAAACACGGTCCTGACGGACGACCAAGCGGACTTTGTCAACAGCCTGTTCAACAACAACGTCCCCGCGCCGGTCGTCGCACGTGTGCTCGAACGCATGCTTGCGAATCCACAAGGCGTGATGAGCAGCACCGGTTTTAATGACCCTGAGCTGCGCTCGCATCTCAACCTAGGCAACATGTTCACGTCGTCGCAGGCGCACGCGCCAGCAGGGGTTGTGCCATGGCAGTCGACGATGAGCGATATTGGGGATGGAGGGACGACGATGCCGGGTACGGCGCCACCTAGTTACGATTACGCGCGGGCGCAGTGAGAGAGCGAGTGCAGCGCCCTTGGACGCTATCTGTATGCTTTACCTCTTGTTGTCACTTTTTGAGTCTCCCTATACGTACACGGCACTGTTGTACCTGGAATACCATATCAAGAACGATATTATACATCCCATTGTGAATCGTAGTGACGAACATGCGGTGAAAGGTGGTATAGATGAGGGTATTGGAGCCAAAGGAACGGGAAAGCTTAGTTGATACAGGGATGCATGAAAAGCGAAGTGGACGGGGGACTACAAGCCTCAGCTTTCCCATGTCTGGTAACCTGGAGGTGCCGAACTGTCCGGGACTGTTGGAGGAGGGGTATTTCGGACCACAGAGCCATGAGATCTCAATGATCCATCCTCACGTCTACAATCGATGACAAAGTCGTCATGCAAAAAAGGATTAATGGTCGGAGGTCCAGCTTCGCCATCCGGAGCCCTCCCCGCATTGCCAGCGGTCGAAAGAATGTGAAAGTCGTCATCAGACAGCCTGCGGGCCTGATACGCCACCGCATTGCGAGCCGCGAGACGCATGCGCGTCTTCTGGTCCGTCGGGGGAGGTGCTGCTGACGGTACAATCTGGTCAAGAACCACAGCAGGGGTAGTGGGGAACGGATCTGGTTTGCGACTTTCTGCCAATTTGACGTGACGAGACCTGCGCTTTTTGAAAAAGATGATAGCTGTGACGATGGCGATGAGAACAGCGAGTCCTCCACATGCGCCGCCCACCACAGCACTGAGGTTCACACTGGGCAGCGTCAGTCTTTGGGGAAAAGTGCTATATGTGAAGGCACAAACCTGGACTCAGTATTGGAAATTGCAGAAGTGACTCCGGACGTATATGAGGAACCGATGGAGGTAGAACTTACTGTGGGAAACATGGAAGAGGCGATAGTCGAGGGCTGAATTGCACCCACTGTGGCTGAAATTGTTGAAGACGAGGAAGACGAGGAAAAATAGGAAGTTGAAGGCGAGACGGGAAGCTCGACGTAACGTTCGCGGATAAACGCGTAATTAAAATAAAGGGACGTGGCGCCATTATCCCAGTCCAAGAGATTGATCGTCGCGGTGTGGTTAGCGTCGGGGAGGGACTGGATGTCGAAAAGGAAGACACCGGGGGTTTGATATGACGGCGGCGTTGGTGGTGGCAAGGTCGCAGTAACGGATTGACCACCATCTATGGTGAGGTTTGCAACGACTCCCTGAAAGCCTGCCTGCATAACATACACCGTAACCCCAGATCCTTTCAGCAGTAGTTGAGCAAACCCAGAATCATGGTTGATGCCAGTGCGTACCCGTGAAAGGAAATGTAATGTTGCAGTTATTATTGGCGGTACAGGCAGCAACTAGATTTGCTGTTAGGTGTCCCGATCGTCCTCGACGGGCAAACAATCCGTACGAGAACTACACAGGTGGGATGCATCAGAATCATGATTAGTGTGTTTCGTGTGAGAAGATACGCACTAATTTTTATCATAACATTTTGAGGAATCCACGGTGACATTTCCATCACTCAGAACAAGGGTGAGGTTTCGAGTGGTGAAAGAAAAAGTTTGCCATTTGGTCCCAGATGCGGCGTACTTGACGGTCCTGTTGGCGTTATTAACATGGTAGTCTGCTGCAACTGAGGGGGCCAAGCTCAATGCAGTGAGGCCATAAATCGGGAGTATGTCAGACAAGGGGGACCGCATGTCAAGGCTAGAGAAACTTGTCAACAGTCAACAGGATCAAAAGCTTTTATACGAAAATTTTGGGAGGCGGGGATCATAAAGGGGTTCCGGAAGCTAGACAGTGATGTTTCTATCCCCGCTGATGTCCTACTTGGAGGCATGGTCTCGTAACGTGGTCACATTGTAGGGCTGTTCGACCGCATGAATTAGTTGGGCGTCTGGAGTAGGGCGATGGAGGCGTGAAACGGTCGGTCCTTGGGGCATATGACTTTGAGGTGATGTGGAAAGCGACTGACAAGCTGGCGGATTTTGAGACATCAGGGAAGAAAAGCGACGCCGTCGGCTCGCACGGCTGAAAGGAAAGTGGGTCGCAAAATGATGATCAGCAACCGATCGCGATGCATCTTCACAGCAGATCAAGCTTATGATGAGATGCAGACGACCAGTCCAGAACAAAGTGGTCGTCGCGCTTAGTCAGCCCATGTATACCTTCGGCATCTCCTGCTTGTAATGTCTCATGGCGCCCGCCATCTGAGGCAGGGCATCGGCCTGGCTAAACACGGGTCCGCCCCAGCGAGGTCCCGAATCACCCAACCCCCTCGACAGCCCACCGCATCCCCTCCGAGACTCGTACATTCTTTTCTCGTATCGTCTCCCATCTCATCACTCCCGGTTTATCCTACTCCTCGTCTGCAGTCTCCGCTCAGCCGGCTTTTATCCACCCTACCCAGTTTTCCAATGCCGAAAGCATTAACGCCCGCTTCTCTCCCCCTCGCCTGCCCAAGCCTCCTGTGGTTCCCGCAAATGTCACCCAGGTTGGTCTTGGCACGGCTCTCGCATTCCACTCTGGTCGACCCAAAACATGGTCGACGATGTCCCTAATAACCTATTGCCACGGCTCTGTGGGAAGCCGAGTGGCATGTCAAGATGAAGAAAGAGGCACGCACTTTTTGAGTCTCGCTATACGTACACGGCACTGTTGTACCTGGAATACCATTTCAAGAACGATATCGTACATCCCCATTGCGAATCGTAGTGACGGACATGCGGTGAAAGGTATGGATGAGGGTATTGGAGTCAAAGGAACGGCAAAGCTTAGTTGATACATGGGGATGCATAGGAAGCAAAGTGGATGGGACTCTTGACTACAAGTCTCTACTTTCCCATGTCTGGTAACCTGGAGGCGCCGAACTGTCCGGGACTGTCGGAGGGTTTCGGACCACAGAGCCATGAGATCTCAATGATCCATCCTCACGTCTACAATCGATGACAAAGTCGTCATGCAAAAAAGGATTGATGGTCGAAGGTCCAGCTTCGCCATCCGGAGCCCTCCCCGCATTGCCAGCGGTCGAAAGAACGTGAAAATCGCTCGATTCGTCGTCAGACTGCCTGCGGGACTGATACACCACCGCATTGCGAGCCGCGAGACGCATGCGCGTCTTCTCGTCCGTCGGGAGAGGTGCTGCTGACGGTACGATTTGGTCAAGAACCACAGCAGGGGTAGTGGGGAACGGATCTGGCTTGCGACTTTCTGCCAACTTGACGTGACGAGACCTGCGCTTTTTGAAAAAGATGATAGCTGTGACGATGGCGATAAGAGCAACGAGTCCTCCACATGCGCCGCCCACCACAGCACCGAGGTTCACACTGGTGGGTGGTGTCAGCGCTAACTCTTTTTTGGGAAAAGAGTTATATGTGAAGGCACAAACCTAGTCTCAGTATTGGAAACTGCAGATGTGGCTCCGGACGTATATGTGGAACCAATAAAGGTAGAACCTATTGTGAGAAGTGTGGAAGAGGCGGTCGTTGGTTGTGTAGTCGAGGGCTGAACTATTCCCACTGTAGCTGAATTTGTCGTCGACGAGGACGAGGGAAGAGAAATAATTGAAGGCGAGACAGGAAGCTCGACGTAGTTTTCATTGATAAGCGCGTAATCAAAATAAAGGGACGTGGTGCCATTATCCCAGCCCAAGAGATTGATCGTCGCGGTGTGGTCAGCGTTGGGGAGGGACTGGAGGTCGAAAAGGGAGACGTTGGGGGTTTGGTATGATGGAGCAGTTGGTGGTGGCAAGGTCGCAGTGATGGATTGACCATCGTCTATGGTGAGGCTTGCAGTGATTCCCTGAAAGCCTGCTTGCATAACATACACCGTAACCCCAGATCCTTTCAGCGGTAGTTGAGCAAACCCCAAATCATGGTTGATGCCAGTGCGTACCCGTGAAAGGAAACGTGATGTTGCAGTTATTATTGGCGGTACAGGCAGCAACTAGATTCGCTATTAGGTGTCCCGATCATCCTCGACGGGCAGACAATACATACGGACACTATAGGGGTGGGGTGCATCAGAATCATGATTAGTGTGTTTCGTGTGAGAAAATACGCACTAGTTTTGATTATAACACTTCGAGGAATCTACGGTGACTTTTCCATCACTCAGAACAAGGGTGAGGTTTCGAGTGGCGAAAGAAAAAGTTTGCCAGTTGGTCCCAGATGCGGCGTACGCGACGGACTTGTTGGCGTTATCAACATAGTAACCTGCTGCAACCGGGGAGGCCAAACCCAATGCAATGAGGCCATAAATTGGAAATATGTCAGGCAAGGGGGACCACATGTCAAGGCCAAAAGGAACTTGCGAACAATCAGCAGGATCAAAAGCTTTTATACGAAAACCTCGCTAGGCTGGGATCATCAAAGGACTGTCTCGGAAGCTAGACAATGTTTCTATCCCCGCTGATGAGTCCCACATGGAGGTATGGTCTCGTAACGTGGCCACAAGGGCTATTCGACGGCATGGATCGGATGGGCGTCTGGAATATGGCGATGAGGATGTGAAACGGCGTGTCCTTGGGCGGTATATGATCTAGAGGTGATGTGCAAAGCAACTGACAAGCTGGCGGATTTTGAGACACCAAGGAAGAAACGCGACGCGCGTCGGCTCGATGAAAGTGCCAGTGCAAAGGGCAAGGGCTAAAGGATGACTGAGACTCGGAGGTGAGTGGGTAGCAAAATGATGATCAGCAACTCATTGTGCGGCAACCGATTGCGATGTCTTCACAGCAGATCACAAGATGATGGGTACAACCTGAACGCTCACCAGTCGTAATTGTTGGCAGTCGTTGTCGATCGGACCGGGCCGTGACCCTTGGCGCTTAGTCAGCCCACGTATACCTTCGTTTGACTGAGCAGCCAACTGCTGGTAGTTTACCATGGCCGCTGTCTCGCACGGCGCCCGCCATCTGAGGCAGGGCATCGCCGTGGCCAAGCACGGGCCCGCCCCAGCGAGGTCGATACACACGCCTGCATTCACTCCTCGCCCGAATCACCCAACCCCCTCGACAGTCCACCGCATCTTCTCCGAGACTCGTACATTCTTTTCTCGTATCGTCTCCCATCTCATCACTCCCGGTTTATCCCACTCCTCGTCCGTAGTCTCCGCTCAGCCGGCGTTTATCCGCCCTACCCAGCTCTCCAATGCCCAAAGCATTAACGCCCGCTTCTCTCTCCCCGTAAAGCACGCTCTCTCTCGACCCTTCTCTCCCCCTCGCCTGCCCAAGCCTCCTGTGGTTCCCGCAAATGTCACCCAGGTTGGTCTTGGCACGGCCCGCGCATTCCACTCTGGTCGTCCCATTTTCCAAAACATGGTCGACAATGTCCCTATTGCCGCCAGGGCTCTATGGGAAGCCGAGTGGGATGTCAAGATGAAGAAGAAAGAGGCACGCAGGAACCGTCGTGCTACGCAGATCAAGACAGTTTCCAAGTCTCGGGAGATGTCCAAGCCCAAGCCTCTTATTGCTGAACCCCGATGTGACGCATCCGAACTTGATGTCTATTTCCCCGTCGAGCCTACTCCTGCCATTACCACCCACCTTCTTGTGCCTCTTGCGCCAACCCCAACTGCACGCCTCCCGCTGTCGGCTCGCACTGACGGTGGCGGTGCACACCCGCTGCTCCCGATCTCTGATCTGGCCTCTATTCACACCAGCCATCGGTTGCACTCCCTGAGGGTGTCAACCTTGTTTGCTAGACTCGAGTCTGCAAACGTGTGGGACGATCCCGGGGTCAACGTGGATGCATATGCCTTTGGGCCGCGTCATGACGCACAGGAGAAGCAGTGCACCGTTTTGCGCGTCACGTTCAAGGGCTGGAATGCCCGCCGCGTCCGCTCCATACTTGGTGACAGCGCAGAGGAGTGGTATTCGCTCGAAGAAACCCATCCCGACGGACATCCCACTTTGGTCCCTCTGCCCAATCTGGGACAGGATGTGCTCATGAACACGCGCTCTGAGACGCCCTCGCTCGACTCGAGTCATGCCTCCGAGGTCGAAGTGGATGATTTATGTGATGTGCTCTCTTCACCGCCCATCCGGGCCAGTGCAAGCGCACAGCATGATCTTGTTCTTCCCACCCTTGACTTCTCCTCTGCGTTCTCGGATGCCGTGGACAATTTTCCACCGCATCCACAGCCAGTGACGTTTTTGCGCACTGTCTCGGAATTGACGCGTGATGGCGAACTGGTGCCGCAAACGGATTCAGAAGGCTCATGGGAGTGTCTTGGCTTGAATCCATCCGTCGGAGGGCATTACTGGGATGAAGTCGCAGAGGGCACGTAAAAGTTTTTGTTTTTGTTTTTGGACAAGTGATGTTATTGTGTAGCAACCACCGTCTAAACTAGTTCTACACAATACACTATGGCGGCAGTCAGGGACTGCCAGTATGTAAAAGTCTGATACGTGTTCCCTTTTCTTGCACTTGATTCAATTGTTGTTTGACTCTGACGCCAATTGAACTGGCGTCGACCTGATGATCTCGGCCGCTGTCTGCTGTGTATCAGGAATGCTGTGCTCACATCCCTGCCATCAACGGCATCCCGCTCAACCTCCCTGCAAGGCATGTAACCATGATTACCGCTCACATCGTTATTTCTTTAGTACCCTTGCTCTCGCTTTTGCTCTCGCCCTTCCACCTGGTTTGTCCCCACAAACCCAAGCCACAGAGCGATGGGGTGCATGTGGTACATCACTCCCTTACTGCTTGCTGCAGGCGTCTTGGCAGATTATCATATCGACAATGCCAATACATCTGTCGCTTATTCTATGGCCCCTAGTGAGTCAGGAGTGGCCTGGCAGACATTCTCGGTGGATACCCAGTCACTTGCACTGAGTATCAGCAACTCGACAGGCAACTACACTATCACACTCGATTCCTCGCATTGTTATAATGAAAATTAGTGTGTCCCCGTCTTCATGCTCGCCCCATGGGGCTCTGTCTGACCATGCACTTCAACAGCGCTCGTAAGCTATCGTCCCGCCTATCGAATGTATGATATTTACTTCTCTTTTTCTTCCAGTCGGAGTATGCGGCACAAATGACAACTGTTACGTCGAAATGCCCTTCACAGGTATGCAGTCCCGGTTCATCGCCACGATGCCACCCTTATCGTCCGTTCTAGGGTCTGGCATCACGATGTATGTCTTCAGCGCCGGTTTTTCAGGCATGACAGCCAGTTTTTCGATCGATGGTGGTCCAGCTTTTTCCAACTCGATCCAGGCTCCCCCTGCTCCGACCTATCAAGTATCAAATGTTTCTCTATATAGCGTTCAAGGTCTCTCGAGTGGGAACCATACCATGAAAATGACCGTATTGGATTGGAACGGGTCTGCTACTTCCATGAAATTCGATTATGCATACGTCAACGAGACGTTCGTGGCAACTCCGGCGACGACTTCAGCAACATCTTCCATGATATCCACGTCGACGTCTTCCCAGACGCCCACTCAGACGTCTGCGGACTCGGGTTCTAATCAGTCGGATCTTTCCCTTACTCAACTGAACACCTGACTGACGCTGTGCTTTCATTTTAGGGTCAATCTGGGAGCCATTATCGGGGGCACGGTGGGAGGCTTGGCACTCCTTGCAGGCCTTGTGATCGGCTTTTTTTACTGGCGTAAACGCAAGGCGCCGCGCCAAACCATGTTTTCTCAAGAATCAACTTTCCAAGTAAACCCATTCACATCAGAGTTCAGCGATCCCACTCCACCACCCGTGCCGTATACCCAGCAGCGGCCATTCATTGCCCAACACCGGGAAACGAGTTCGTCCGTTCCCCCGCTCATGCGCACCGCCATCCTTCGCGACGCGCTCGCAGTTGGCACCTACTCTCCTGTGCCGGACCAGAGTTCGCAGTCCACCAGGTCTGGACAGAGCTCGGCCGTCTTCCAACCCCTCCGCCGGCAGCCCTCGTACAGCATAACAGACACCGATCCACCCCTCCACTCGAACGCGTCTCATATGGCGGACGTGGGTTCGCCCTTTTCGGACGCGCAGGTCGCGTCGCGATACAATCTCACAGCGGAACAGGTCGGAGTCGTCGAGCGGCTGCGGGCAGACAATGTCCCTGTGGAAACGATTTCGCGCGTCATCGAGGGATATGTGTCGTCAAATCTTGGTCTTTCGGCAAGCGAGACGAGCAGCGGAAAATTGGCTCGCGGGGGTAGGAATGTTATCAGCGCGGCGCCGCCTCCAAGCTATCAGACGCGGGAGGGTTAGGCGGGTCAGTTTGGAACGTATTTTATGTAGCTTTGACACTTTTGCGAGCTTTGATGTATTAGTTATACCCGCATGCTGTTCTTCGCGTTGAGCAAAGTATGTATAGACTAGACTTGGACTAAAATCTCTACCTGGAACGCCGCTTGCTCTCGACGAGGTGATCCAATGGCAAAGGGGGGTGCTCTCGTTCGACTATCTAAACCCACATAAACACAATAATAGGGTATCCCGCATGTACATGAAGATATCATCGAGCTAGTCAGTAGCCTACCATTCCTCCCCTCTCAGCCACGAGATCATAGCTCGGCGGCGGGGCAGTCGTCATCGTATTCGTCCGCGCTAGCCCCGTCTCTCTCTCCCATTCCCGAATGCCAGCATGTTGGTCAACAAGCATCCGCTCCATCACGCGAGCGATGGCGGCCGCAGGAACGTTGTTGCGATGCAGACTGTTGATAAAATCTGCCTGTTCGTCCGTCAACAACGGTGACGTGTCCTGGCGCGAGCCCGAGAGTACATTCGCGGTATCGTTTGATAGCTCGGGGCGAGTCCTGCCCGTGTACCAGCAGAGTCGGTGGTGGTCGGACTGGTAACGAATGGGGCCAGGATGTCTTGACCAGTACTCGGTGTTGTTGGAGTGCGTTGGACCGCTGACGAGCCAAGGCCACTGGGAACGAGAGGGATGAGGGGGGAGAATTCTGTCCTACGTGAGGGAGTGAGACTGCCGTTCGTTGGAGGGTTGTATCCAGTGTAAGGGTCGTACGTCTCGGCTGTGCCGGCGGAGAGGTGTGCGGTGTGGGGGGGTGGGGATGCGCTGTCAGAGCCAAGGTCGATCATCTCTGGGGAACGCCTACGGCGCCGTCGAAAACAAAG
>JBBPRV010000845.1:0-14017 GCA_038093235.1 Boletus harrisonii | reverse complement strand
TGGATGTGTCCGGGAGTGTGGTTCCTACAGTAAGGGCACTGGTAGGTTGGGCAGTTGGGACGGAGGTGGCTGGGGCTGCCACATACGAAGCAGTGGACAGCTGCACGATTGCAACGTCGAGGGAGTGTAACTCCTTGGACAACTGTGGGGGAAGTTCCAGGCATGGATTGGAATATGGATTTGAGGGTGCCGACCAACCGAGAGAAGTCGAGGTCAGGGGCAGGTGTGGGTTGGCGTCGGTGAAGTGGGGATGGCATGGGAAGGGGGTTTGGCGACGAAGGGGGTTGGCTTTCTTCTGAGGTCACTGCAGTAGCAGCTCTGGAGTTAAGGTCTGGAGTAGATTTGGTGGTGGAGTCCAAGACCTTGGGAGAAGGGGGTGTAGTGACTGGGACAAGGTTCCTTTGTTGCTGCTCAGTACAGAGTCCAGCAGAGGCGGCGAGAATTCTTTGCATGACCTGCTCCGGGACATGGTGGAAAAAGCGGGAGAAGTGGGTGGAGCAGAGAAGCTGGAGAACTTCGTACTGCTGGGCAATGAGCCTCTGGTTTCAGCGAAGGGCGTCTGCAGCGGAAATATTGGGGGTCGTTGCCAAGTGGAGCCTACCACGGGAATAGTTGTGGTAGAGCCGAATGAGACCCGTGGTGAAGAATTCCCGATCATTCCTGAACTCTGCACTCTGTTCGATAGGGAGGAGCGCTGCCAGGTCTTTGAGGACAGATGCAAGGATGACATGGAGCTCCCAAGGAGGAAATCAACTGAGCAAAGAGAGGGGGATAACAAGGTCGGAGGGAGAGGAAGAACGTTCTACGGTAATGGGAGAAGACATAAGAGAAATGAAAAGAAACTGAAGAAACAAATGGAAATCCTGGGTGTCTAAATACCCAGGAGAATCCTAATCAAGAAACCAGAAAGATTCGGAATGGAAGTGGAAAGAAGCATGGAGGAAGCAGAATCCTGATGCTTCTGCGGATTGGAACGGGATCGGGTGGAGTTGGGAGAACACAGCTGTGGACTGTGGACTGCAGACTGCGGGCGCAGAAAGGGAGATAGGGTGACTGCAGAGAATGTTAAGAGGTGAGTGATGAAGCGTGTGTGGATTAGAAAAATCTCATGTATCAATTCCTCCTTGTAACAATTTCCTTCATCACTTTGTGCTTGGTGTCAGTGACTGTGTTGGTAATACTGGTCCTGATGCAAGGGATCCTGGATCTCCAGGAGAGGGTGTCGGAACGTCGAGTGCCCATTGTGGTGCGTGGGCGATTTAGTGAGCCAACGTGCTAATGTCGAGGGAACGCACTGACTTGTCAGATAGTGAGGAAATCCTTTGAGGTTACGGCATTCAACCCTCATTGGATTTACAATGGGAAGAAGGGATTGGAGGATCCAACTCAACTGGAGGCGCAGAGGGTCTTCTGTCTCTTGAACAATCAAACCATGGAGTGGGGTGATGGAATAACAAGCGGATGGGGCAGCGGATGGGGAGGAGCCAGAGGTGATGACGGAAATAATGAGGACTAGGGAGAAGTCACCATAGTAAAATCTTTGGGACAAGAGAGTTTGTAGGCTCGCAGCATGTACTTAGCATGCGAGAGATGCAACTCTGGTTCCCAGGTATCCTCAGCTTGAGAGTATCCTTTCCAAGAGACAAGAAATTGGTGACGTCCAGGAAATCCTTGGTGAGAACGGATGGTCTCGATTTCGTATTCCTCTTCTCCTTCGATGATCTCAGAAGGAGGATTGAAGAAATTCAATACATGTTCATCCATTTCAGTGAAAGTCGAAAGGAGGGAGGCGTGGAAGACATTGTGAAGTTTCTTCCAAGTCAGAGAAAGGTGAAGTTTGTAGGCATAAGGGGAAATGACTGCGTCGATCTCTCTCGAATGGTCCTTCGCGGCGAGGAGCAAGCTTGCAAGAGGGAAAATTGAACTTGAGATTTTGAGAGTTGAGCCAAACCTTATCTCCTACTTTCCACAGGGTAAACTTCATTCTGATGTGCTCTTTGACAGTCTGAGCGGCTTTGGTGTGGGCGGCGGTTGCCTCCTTTTGTGCGGCATCAAGAATTTCTAACTGCTTTTCCAAGGTGGGAAGAAAGGTGGTTCCAATTGGGGGATAGGCACAAGGTTTGTACCCGTGCATCAAAGAGAACGAAGTGATGTTAGTGACAGAGTGGATGGCTGAGTTATGCGAGAACTCAGCCATTGGAAGGAGTTCGGCCCATTTCAAAGTGTTTCCTTGACAGAAGATACAAAGATAGATTTTGAGTTCCTGGTTGACCCATTCAGACTCTCTGTCAGTCTCAGGGTGGTAGGTGGTGGAAAGGGCGACGTCATAGGATAAGAGCCGGGCAAGCTCTTTGGCAAAGGCAGAAGCAAATTGAGGTCCTTGATCAGAGATGACCTTGTCATGGAGTCCAAATCAGCAGAAAACATTCTTGAAAAAGAGAGAAGCTATCCCAGCTGCATCAATAGATTTGTTACAAGGGATGAAAATCACCCCCTTAGTAAGCCCATGGTCGACCACGACCAGCACAGAATCAAAGCCAGAGGATAGGGGGAGGTCAGTAATCATATCACATGAAATCTGCTGAAAGGGCCAACTCGCAGAGGAGGAAATAGGACAGAGACCGGGAGCCACTGGATGGGTGTTGACCTTGTTTGCTTGACAAATAGCGCAACCTGCAACAAAGCGGCGAACAAAGGTGGTCAGACCGGGCCACCAATAGTCATGCTGCACAAGGTGAACAGTGCGGAAATACCCTCCATGACTCCCAGCGGGCGAATCATGGAGGGACCATACAAGGTCCTGCTGGGCGGGCTCGGGAACTTAGAGACGGCCCTTGAAGTACAAGGCGCCATCAATGAAGGTCCAATCCTTTGGGGAAGCACGGGGGAAAAGGGAGTCACCTTCCATCAAGGCCTTGACAGCGTCGGAGACAAGGGGATCCTCGGCTGTGTGACGGGCAATCTTGTTGGCCAGCGCCACATTCAATTGTCCAATGATAACATCTGAAATGTCCATTGGTGTAGGGATGTCCGGGAGGAGAGTGATAGTGATGTTGTCAGCAGATGTATCGACTACATCCTGACGAGAAAGCGCATCCACGGGACCCATGGCAGAGGTTGGTTGTCCCAGCGGAGGTCAAAGTCCTACAAGAACATCAACCAGCAAGCCTGGCGGCAAGAGAGATTCTGAGGAGACTTGAAGTATGTCAAGTTCCTGTGGTCCGTGATCACCGTGACCGGGTGATGGGTGCCTGTGAGGTATTGTTGCCATTCCTCAAGGGCTCGTATGACAGCAAAAAGCTCGCGGTCATAAATATTGTAATTTCGCTCAGCCAGAGCGAAAGTCTCTGAATAGTAGGCGCAGGGATGGAGATTGCCATTGCCATCTTTTTGCATCAGGACAGCACCTGAGGCACAGAGGGACGCATCCATCATAACATAGAACAGATGGTCGGTGTCGGGGTACCACAATACTGGCCAACTGAGAAACACCCTTTTGAGTTTCTGAAAAGAAGCCTCATGGTCCAGCAACCATTGCCAAGCAGCATTCTTCTTCGTCAAGAAAAGCAGTGGCTGTACAATGTTAGAAAAGTCCAGGATGAACTTCCTGTAGAAATTGCAGAAGCCCATAAATGAGCATACTGCACTAACAGAATGCGGGGCAATCCATTCCTCAATGATGGTCAGTTTTACGGGATCCATAGAAACTTGACCTTTCCAAACAATCATTCCCAGGTATTCTGCCTTGGGTGCACAAAATGTGCACTTCTTCAGCTTGACGCCAAGCTTGTGTTCGCGAAGGTGTTGGAGAACCAGACGAACTTGTTTGACATGTTCATCATAATCCCTGGAATGAACCATCAGATCATCCATGTAAATGATGAGCCAACCTTCCACAAGGTAGTCAGTGAAAATATGGTTCATGAATGCCTGGAATGTTGGCGGTGAGTTACACTGCCCAAAAAACATTACCATTGGCTCGAAGAGACCAAGAGGGGTGGTGAAGGTGGCCTTCCATTGATCCTCAGGGCAAATGTGAATATTGTTGTAGCCCCAACGGATGTCAAGTTTGGTGAAGTACCTAGAGTGCTTCAAGGTGTCGATCAAATCAGCAATATGAGGAAGGGGGTAAGTGTTCTTGATCATGTGGGAATTAAGATACCTATAGTCCTGACAAGGACGGTAGGTTCCATCTTTCTTCAGCACAAAGAAAAACAGAGAAGCCTGGGGAGACTTCGATGGCACAATCTTTCCTTCTTGTAAATTTTCTTCGACAAATCCTTTCTGTGCCTCCATCTCCTTAGGATTCAAGGAGTAGTTCTTGGCTCATTTCGGGACGAATGAGTCGTTAAGTTCGATGGTGTGGTCAAAGGGTCAATGGGGAGGAAGAGGGACATCTTTCACTTTCGTGAAGACATCATGAAACTTGGAGAATTCTGGTGGTAATTTGACGACCTTCTTCTCTTGGTCGGCGGCGATTGAGGTTGAAATGGTGACTTTATTGATTTCTAAAGGAGGGAGCACTCCCATGGATATGGCTAAATCATCAACCCATTGGTCGAAGATAGCGTCCTCAGAAACGTAGTTGTAACGTAGGAGGTAGTGTTGCATCCCAGCATCCTCCTTTGGTCTTGATATCCCTTTGACGAAGGGAAGAGAGACCGTTCCGGTTGACCAGTCAATGGTCGGGTTGTTGTAGCATAGCCAAGGAAGTCCTAAGATGACGTCCTCATTGGCCTGAATGAGGTAGAAAACTCATTTCTCCACGTTTTCTCTGATAGGAAGGTGTATGATTGTCGTCCTTCGTATTAAACCTCCTTGGTTGATGGTTCCGTCCACATTGTGAGCTGTCAGAGGTTTCAGCAATCGTTGCATGCTCCAGCCAAGGTGATGGACAAGAGCTGTGCTTATGAAGTACCCCATAGCCCCACAGTCAATAAGGGCGTGCATTTCAGCAATTTTGCAGTTGCACCCAGAAAGCAAAACTGGAATTGAGATTGACTTCGAGTTCTTTCCAGATACAAATACAGGCACAATAGTAAAGGAGGGTAAAGACACTGATGCTTTCCCTCCACTCAAAAATCCTGTGGACCCCGTCGTTAAAGAAGATACGAGGCTCAACGGGTTCTTCATTGTCAACTACAAGTCTAGGCACACTTTCAGTGGCCTTGACTGGCGTTCCATCTTTGTTCACTTCCCCATAGACAATCTTGAGGGAGTTCACTGCCTCTGCATCAGAGATATTGAGCGACCAGGCATACTCCTCGAGGGACAAGGGAAGAGCAGACACCGTAGCAGCCTGAATTCTCGGAGCTGAAGGAGTGGGAGGTCGAGGGGAGAATCCTCAAGTGCCTCCAGAGAGAGGATGCTTGGAGGAGCAACATCCAACCTTGTGGCAAACAAAGCACTTGTTGTTACGTAGATGCTCGGCACGTTGGGTAGGGGAGAGTTGGATCGTGTCAATGTCCATGGCATTGGGGTCGTGACAAGAGGAGGGGGTATTGGAAGAGTGCTGAGTACCTCCAGAAGAAATGTAGTGAGAAGATCCAGAGCGAAGTTTCTTCAAGCGCTGGACCACATCATAAAACTGAGCAGCTTTGTCGAGCCACTTCTTGGCCGTGAGAGGTTCCTTATCTACTGTGGCCATCCGGAAGGCGAGATCCGCAGATACTGCCTTCTTGAGCATGTCGATCAAGATGAGCTCATCCTTGATTCCACTCTGGCCCATTTCTAGCTCGAAAGCAGAGTGGAATCCATGAATTTCCCCTTTAAAGGGCAGCCCTTCCATGCATATATTGGTCAAAGCTGTGCGAGCCTTGCCAGTTCGATCTGAGGGGAAGAAAACCTGTGCAAAGTCATTCGAAAACTTCTCCATGGTTTTCTCTGTTGCTGATATGTATGTTGAGGTTCAGCATCTTCTTCAACCAATCCTCAGAAAAGATAGCACCATGTCCCTTACTCATCTTGTTGCAAAGAGTGAGTATCTTCATCTTGTCGGTGCTGAATCGTGGAGACATTTAAAAGTAAGCCTCCATGGCGAGGGCCCATCGTTGAGCGTCCTCATCCTGGCCAGAGAAGTCGTCTGGCAGACCAGCCTTAAGCTCGGTCCTATTGGCTCGTTCATCAGCCATGTCGTTGTCATCAGAATGGTATGATTCAGAGTTGGAGGGTTTGGAAGGGGGAGATGGCAGCAGAGGTGCAGGATCTCGGATGGGAGAATTCAGAGGAAGCTGATGGATGGAAGGTGGGCGGAAAGGAGGAAGAGCCAGCACGCGAGCTAGTGGTGAGTTGTAGGGGGATGGCGAAGTCAAGGGGCCAGGTATGCACCTTCCCGAACTCGTATAAGAAGGATGAAGAGTTGATTCTCTATGAACCAGAGAGAGTTCCGGTGGAGCAGGAGCTGATCTGGTTCGAGAGGAGTCCTCGTCTTCTTCATCTCAGTTTGCTTGGAGGAGATGTTCAAGGTTGATCCTGCGCATGGTGGTGGGGATGATCTCGTCCTTCTACCAAGTGGTAGGGATGGAAAAGCAGTTAGTTCTTTTGTTATGCTAAGCGTAGAACCTAGCTTTATCGGTGGGAGTCACGTGATGAATGACGGGTAAAGTCGGAGTTAATTGAGCTTGTGGACCACGTTACCCACAAAGCAAATTGAAGAGTCTACAACGCTTGGTAGGCGTAGAGACTATGAGAAGGGTCTTGACAAGTAGTTCGCAACTACCAGTGGATTGGGCTAGATACTACACTTGTATTGCGTAGAACTAACTGAGGAGAAGTACAAGTACACAGGGCGTTTATATACTATGAGCGGACTTTGAATAATGAGTCCTGAAAGGGAAACAGAACAGCGGAACAGTGGAATGCCATTCTAGAAGGGGATACGTTCTTAAGGAAAAATGGGTCAAGGGTAAAATGCAGAAGGAAATGGAGATGGAACAAAAGGAAGACATACTGCGGACTGCACAAAGGATCAGGGGTTCTGGTTGGAATAGAAGATCAGAAGAAGAATGGAACTCTGTCTAAGGATCAAAAGAATCAGAAGGAAGATCAAAGAAATGGAGGAAATCAGAAGAAGAGTTCTCGGGTTCCCATGCAGAAATCCATGAAGCGAACTTGTGCTCCTCGGCGTTGGACATCCAGGGGATTTCTGTAACATCTGCAGTTCCGCCTTCTCCCCCTTCTGATCATCCATCTGACTCTTCAGACTCTTACCACTCCAACAACAACAATAACATGGCTGATGAAGACCATCATATCAATAGGGCTGAGCTCAAGGCTGGCCTGCCAGAAGACTTCTCTGGTCAGGACAAGGATGCCCAATGATGGGTCCTTGCAATGGAGGCATACTTTCAAATGTTGCCATGATACAGCACCAGTAAGGCCCAAATCCTCACTCTTTGTAATAAGATGAGTAAAGGGTGTGACACTATCTTCTCTGAGGGTTGATTGAAGAAAATGCTGGACCCTGAGGTCTCAGCCGATGAGAAAACTATGGAGAGGTTCTCAGATGGCTTCACAAGAGTTTTCTTCCCCTCAGATCAAATCAGCAAGGCTTGCACAGTCTTGTCTGATATACACATGGAAGGGCTGCCCTTTAAAGGGGACTTCCATGGATTCCACTCAGCTTTCAAACTCGAAGCCAGTAGAAGTGGAATATTGGATCAGCATGTCTTGAAAGACTTGCTAAAGAAAGCGGTGACAAGCAATCTGGCTTTCAGGATGATGGCTGTCGAAGAAGAACCCCTCATGGCCAAGAAGTGGCTCAACAAAGCTGCTCAGTTCTACGATGTGGTCCAGCACTTGAAGCATCTTCACTCTGGAACTTCCCACTACATTCCCTCTGGAGGTACTCACCACTCTTCCAATACCTCCTCCAGTCGCTACCCCAATGCCATGGACATTGATGTGATGCTCCTTACCCCTACCCAATATGCTGAGCACATGCATAACAACAAATGCTTTGTTTGCCACAAGGTCAGATGTTGCTCCACCAAGCATCTCTGCTCTGGTGGAACTTGAGGATTCTTGCCTTGACCTCCTGCTCCTTCAGCTCCAAGAATTCGAGCTACTATGATCTCTGTTCCTCCATTGCCCCTCGAGGAATATGCCAGAAAGCTCAACATCTCTGATGCAGAGGCAGTGAACTCCCTCAAGATTGTCTATGGGGAAGTCTACAAAGATGGAACTCCTGTCAAAACCACAGAGAATGTGGCTAGACTTGTGATCAAAGAAGAATCCGTTGAGCCCATTATCTTCTACAATGAAGAGGCTAATAAAGAACCACAGGATTTTTGAATGGAGGGAAAGCATCAGCATCTTTACCCTCCTTTACGATTGCACCTATATATGTATCTGGAAAGAATTCATGATCAATCTTGATTCCTGTTTCTCTTTCTGGGTCAAACTGCAAAATTGCTGAAATGCATGCTATCATCGACTATGGAGCAACCGGATGTTTCATCAACACCACCCTTGTCTATCAGCTTGGCTGGGCAACACAACAGTTACCAAAGCCTCTGATGGCCCATAACATAGATGGTACCATCAATTAAGGAGGACT
This sequence comes from Boletus harrisonii, assembly GCA_038093235.1. NCBI lineage: Eukaryota > Fungi > Basidiomycota > Agaricomycetes > Boletales > Boletaceae > Boletus > Boletus harrisonii. Next base: position 5,460 of record JBBPRV010000845.1, on the reverse strand, counting down.
CATATGAAGAACAACAATCGTTCACCTTTATATTGAAGAAAACATGGAGAAGAGACTCTTCTACCTCACCATAACCAACAAGGACATCATCTTAGAACTTCCTTGGCTATGCCACAACAATCCAACCATATATTGGCCCACTGGAATGGTCTCGTTACCACTTGTCAAAGGGATATCCCAACCAAAGGAGGATGCTGAAACGCAACAATACCTCCTATGTTACAACCTTGTCTCTGAGGATGCTATCTTTGACCAGCTTGTCGACAATTTAGCTGTGTTTATGGAAGTGCTACCTCCCCTAGAAATTAACTGAACCACCATCTCAACCTCTATCACCACCGACCAAGAGAAAAAGGTCATCAAGCTACCACCTGAATTCACTGAGTTTCATGATGACTTCACAAAAGCGAAAGATGTTCCCCTTCCTCCCCACTGACCATTCAACCATACCATGAATTGTTTGTCCTAAAATGAGCCAAGAACTATTCCTTGAATCCAAAGGAAATGGATGTGTTGAAAGGCTTTGTTGACAAAAACTTGCAAGAAGGAAAGATTGTTCCATCAAAGTCCCCCCAGGCCCCTCTGTTCTTCTTTGTGCCAAAGAAAGATGGAATTTACCGTCCTTGTCAGGATTATAGGTATCTTAATTCCCACATGATCAAGAATGCCTATCCCCTTCCTCACATAGCCGACCTTATCAATATCTTGAAGCATTCCTGTTACTTCACCAAACTCAATATCTGTTGGGGCTATAACAACATTCGGATCTGCTCTGAGGATCAATGGAAGGCCCCCTTCACTACCCCTCTTGGTCTCTTCAAATCCACCATCATGTTCTTTGGGCAATGTAACTCTCCTCCAACATTCCAAGCATTCATGAACCATATCTTTGCTGACTACCTTGTGGAAGGTTGGCTTATCATCTATATGGACAACTTGATGGTTCATTCCAGACTATGAAAAACATGTCAAATGAGTTCGTCTTGTCCTCCAACACCTTAGGCAACATAAACTAGGCATCAAGCCAAAAAAGTGTACTTTTTGTGCCCTGAAAGCCAAGTACCTTGGAATAATTGTTGGAGAAGGCAAAGTTTTCATGGATCCTGTGAAATATACTACCATTGAAGAATGAACCTGCCTGTACTCAGTTAGTGCAGTATGCTCCTTTATGGACTTCTGCAATTTTTACAGGAAGTTCATCCCAGATTTCTCCAATATCATGCAGCTGCTTCTTTCTTTGACGAAGAAGAATGCAGCTTGACAATGGTTACCAGATCATGAAGCTTCTTTTCAGAAACTCAAGGATGATTTCCTTCATCAGCCAGTATTGCGATACCCTAACACTGACCATTCATTCTTTGTGATGACAGATGCTTCCCTGTGCTTCAGGTGCTGTCCTGATGCAAAAAGATGGCAACAGTGATCTCCATCCCTGTGCCTATTACTCTAAGACATTCACTCCCACTGAGTGAAATTATGATATCTATGTATGACTGTGAACTCCTTGCTGTCATATGAGCCCTCAAGGAATGGAGACAATACCTCATGGGCACTCATCACCCAGTTACAGTGATTATGGATTATAGGAACTTGACTTATTTCAAGTCTTATCAAAATCTCTCTGAGTGACAGGCTCACTGGTCAATGTTCTTGCGGGACTTCGACCTCTGTTGGGACAATCAGCCTGGCTCTGCCATGGGTCCTGTGGATGCACTCTCACATCGGAATGTCATTGATACATCCGCCGACAACACTGCTATCACTCTCCTCCCCGACTCTCCCATCACTATGGACATCTCTGATGTCATTATTGGGCAAATGGATGTTCTAATTGCTAAGAAGATTGCCAAACATACTGCCAACAATCCCCTCATCTCCAACGCCATCAAAGCCTGGACCAAAGGCAACTTGCTTTTTCCTTGTGCTTCTCCCAAGGATTGGACCTTCCTCAACAGCTCCTTGTACTTCAAGGGCCATCTCTATGTTTCTGAGCCTGCTCAGCAGGACCTCATTTGGTCCCTGCATGATTTACCCACTGGGGTCATGGAGGGTATTTCTGCACTGTTCACCTTGTGCAGTGCGATTATTGGTGGCCAGGTCTGTCCACTTTTGTTTGCTGCTTTATCACTGGTTGTGCTATTTGCCAGTCCAACAAGGTCAACACTTATCTGGTGGCCCCTGCTTTGTGTCCAATCTCTTTCTCTGCGAGTCGACTCTTCCAGCAGATTTCCTATGATATGGTCACCAACCTCCCCCTATCCTCTGGTTTTGATTCTGTGCTGGTCGTGGTCAACCTTGGGCTTACTAAGGGGGCGATTTTTATCCCTTGTAACAAAGCTATCAATGTGGTAGAGATAGCATCCCTCTTTTTCAAGAACATTTTCTGTTGATTCAGACTCCACAACAAGGTTATCTCCAATTGTGGACCTCAATTTGCCTCTGCCTTCACTCAGGAGCTTGCCTGACTCCTATTCTATGTATGACATTGCCCTCTCCACCGCATACCACCCTCAGACTGATGGAGAGTCTGAACAGGTTAACCAAGATTTCAAAACATATCTCTAAATCTTCTGTCAAGGAAATGCCTCGAAGTGGGCTGAATTCTTGCCAATGGCCGAGTTCTCCCACAACTTTGCTGTCCATTCTGTTACCAATGTCACTCCATTCTTCCTGATGCATGGGTATGAACCCCATGCATATCCCCCGATTGGAACCACCTTTCTTTCTGCCTTGGAAAAGCGGTTAGAAATCCTTGATGCCACACGAAAGGAGGCCACCACTGCTCATGCTAAAGCCGCTCAAATGGTCAAGGAATGTATTGGAATGAAGTTCACCCCATGGAAAGTAGGAGACAAGGTCTGGCTCGACTCTCAAAACCTTAAGTTCAACTTCCCCTCTTGCAAGCTTGCTTCCTGCCAAAAAGGACCATTTGAGATTGATACAGTCATTTCTCCTTATGCTTACAAGCTTCATCTTTTCCCAACTTGGAAGAAGATCCATAACGTCTTCCATGCCTCCCTTCTTTCAACCTTCACTAAGACTGATGAACATGGACCAAATTACTTCAATCCTCCTTCCAAGATCATCGAAGGAGAAGAGGAATATGAAATCGAGACTATACGTTCTCACTGAGGATCTTCTGGATGCCATCAATTTCTTGTCTCTTGGGTTGGATACTCTCATGCCAAGGACACTTGGGAACTGGAATCCCATCTTTCACATGCCAAATACATGTTAAGGGCCTACAAACTCTCTAGACCAAAGGAGTTTGCTACAGTAACCTCCCCCTAGTCTTCAGCTTCGTTGTCTCTGCTGGCTCTGCCCCATCCACTGCCTCCACCTCCCCAGCTGCTGGTTATTCCATAGCTCCACTCATGGTCTAATTGTTTGAGAGAGAAAAGATTTTTTGCTGTTCCAGCTGACCCATATCCTCCCATCCCTTCTTTCCATCAAATATCCAATGAGGGTTGTATGTGACAACCTCAAAGGATTTCCTCACTGTCAACCAGTTAGCTTGTTCCCTTGCCATTAACGAGTTGGCTCACTAAACCACCCATGTACCACTATGGGCACCTGCCTTGCTGAGACCCGATCTTGGAGATCCAAGATCACCCGAGTCAGAACCAAGATAGCCAGCATGGCCAATGATGCCAAACACAAAGTTGTGAACAAGATTGTTAGAAGGAGAAACTTGTACATGGGGAATTCATTGAATTTCCTCATGCTTCAATGCTCATCTCTTTATCTTCCTGTTCCTCCTTGCTATTTCTGCCTTGCTGTGCTCTGCAGCTCCACAGCTGCACAGTCTTGACTTGATCCTACTCCAATTTGATCTGAAGAAGCTTCAGAACTCTGATTTTCCATGCTTCTTTTCACTTCTGCTCTGCTTTTGTTCACCCAGCTCCCCAATTTGGACTTCCCCTGGAGTATTTAACACTCAGGAACCCCACTGAGCTTGCCATCCTATTTGATATGTCTTTATTCCCTGCTTCTGACATTTCTGCACCTATTTGTTCGCTCATCCCCATCACCTTCATTGGTCGTCTCCCTCTTCAAGAACAGCATGTTGTCTTTGCATTGGTTCTCAAAGACCCCTCGGTGTTACTCCCCATTGAGCAGAGTTCAGAGTTCCAAAATGACAGGGAAATCTTCACCTCAGGTCTCATTTGACTCTACCACAACTACTCCTATGGTCAACTCCATTTGGCAACAGCCTCCAACCTCTCCATCGAAGATGCACGGTGATGGAACCACAGACTTGCCACACAATGCTACAAAGTCTTACAGCTTCTCTCCACCACCAACTTCTCTTGCTTCTTCCATCTCATCCCTGAGGAGATCATGCAGTGAGGAACAAAGGGAGTACTTCCAAAGATTGCCTGATGCAACATCTGAGTTTGGAGTTCTCACTCCCCAATCTACTCCGAACCTTGACTCCAGAGTTGCTACTTGTTAGGGACCGTGCAACTCCTGAAGAAACTCCGGAACTCCGGAGTTCGTGCAGATGGATAGGACTTCGGCTTCAGCTTATGTGCTGCGCCCTTGCTGTCGTTCGTGTCCCATATTTCGGAGCAAAGAGAAAACAGAGGAGAAGGCAGGACAGGAGTCTGTCCTAGTCAATAATCAAGCTACTGTACACAGAGTATCTAGGAGTTTATATATGGAGGAAGAGTACAGTATTAGTAACAGATGACGGAGACAGAGGACAGGAGATCAGAAAGCCGGTGCTGCGCTCCAGCAGGATGAATGCCAGAGCTGTGCAAGCACAGGTCGGAGGTATCTATGAATCGGAACTAAACTAAGTGCGAAACAAGGAATATTGTAAGTAGAATGTCAGAAGGGTTTAGTCAGAGGTACAGAAGGTCCAGAGGAATGGAGATACATAATTACAGAGAACAACCAGAGATCGCTCCTGAAGGAGCGGAGTTGTGCCCAGAGGGCCGGAGTGTGCTTGGGGTTGGCACGGTATATGACACTACTGCAGACACCTCACCACAGAGCCTCCCCTCTCTGTTGCAGAGCCCCGTTCCCATTCCACCACCATTTCTGTGATGAGGATCTGAACCCTCTTCTGAACTTGACCTCTCTCAACTGGTCGACACCATCCAATCTGTCTTCCAGTCTCACTTCAATGCCACCAACTGTAACCTCAGTACCACTTCTGTTGGAGGAGTGTTACTCCCTAGATGTCACAATTGAGCAGCTATGTGCTGCTTTGTCTGTTAAAGCTCCAATCACCTTTGTCCCTCCTGCCCTGCCTATCAGCATCCCTACTGACAGGCCTTCTCTCCTGGACATATCCAATCCTCCTGTCCAGTGTACCTCTCTCGAGTCAATGGCAGAGACCCTGATGAGACTGACAATGATGGAGATATTAGTTTCTGAAATGATGTCCCAGGTATACAACAGGGGTAATGTTACAGAAATCCCCTAGATCACTGAGATTGAGGAACTTGAATT
>JBBPRV010000844.1:0-14019 GCA_038093235.1 Boletus harrisonii | reverse complement strand
TGTTGAGAGCACAGGAAAGGGTCCCAGTGATTCATTGGTGGCTGCAGGGGAGTATGAAGAGCATCTGGGCTTTTATTAACTTTGATGAATGTTTGTAACTACTTTTTACCCCGCCGTTACGCGTTATGTTGCTATCGTTAGCAACCAAGTTGGCCAAGCTGCGTGACGCCCGAAAAATTAGCAACCGGCACACCGTTATGCGTTATTTTTAGCGACGCAACCACCTAGCGTTACGCGTTACGGTTGCTTCCATACAGACGGGTACAGTATCCACCGTTCGCGTACTGGCACTAGGTGCACCTTCGGCCAACCCCGCATGTTCAAACCCACCCTTGGACAATTGTACTTTCTACGCAAACTGCCTCGAGTCCAGATATCAATGTGGCCCTTCCGGATACCCTCTCGGCTACGGCCAATACTACTGTCAGAAGTCCTTGGACAACCGCAACTCGTTTGATGCTAAAGGACAGCAATGGGTGACCGACACCATGCACTGCCTTCAACTCGCGCTCGTCGCAGACGCCGTCGACAGCACACCCCCCGCGTCCGAGTGTGAAGCGCTGGAAAGCGAGGCGTTTGCTACGCACCCGGGGTGTTTTACGAGCACCGGGATTTGTACGTTGGGCGTGCATGACTGGGCAGTGTTGCTGGAGATCCTGGGTATCATGACATTGATTTCGAATTGGAATGTGTTCAAGGCGTCGATCGAGACGGCGGCGGATTGTGGGGCGTTTTATGTGTATATGGTGGAGAGGGGGTTGTTCTAGACTCTTTGAGTGTGTCGGTGCAAGCGTCGGTTCGCCGTGTCGAATGGATTGTAACTTGTGATTACCGTTGGTTACAACCTGTGTCCTCGAGTGTCGGCGTGTCAGTGACAGCGTGTCGAGCATGACGCTGCCACCCATCAGTAAAACACTGGATTTCACAAAGCCTACGAGGGAATGAGCCCAAATCTAATATGACCTAGCAAACCTCGGGGCGGTTCTGGTAGGACCTACTAGCGTGCGCTTGCAGGGCCGTCTTAGTAGTATGTAGAGACTAGTAAGACTTGACCGTGCTGGACCTAGTGAGAGATCCGTTCCAGGTCTAGATCATTTTAGATTGACGTGGAGAACGTGAAAATTTTGCAAGTTTTACAGATCGGTACACTGCGACAGACGCTCAGGGATACAGGTTAGTACAATCCATTCCACATGAAACCGACGCTCGGAGTGCACGGGGTCAACAAGCTAGACCAATGCCCTCGTCACCGTATATGCATAAAGCACCCCACAATCCGCCACCGCCTCCATCGTTGCCTTGAACGCGTCCCAACTCGCAAACAACGTCGTGATACTCACGATCTCCAACACCGCCGTCCAGTCATGCACGCCCAACGTACAAAGATCGTTGCGGGCATAACACCACGAGTGCGAATCAAACGCCTTGTTTCTCGGCGCTTGACAATCCGACGCAGGGGGCGTGCTGTTGACTGCGTCTCCGATGAGCGCGAGTTGAAGACAGCGCATGGTGTCGGTCATCCATCGTCGTCCTTGGGCACTACGGTCGTCCGAGAATTTCTGACAGTAATATTGGCCGTAACCGAGGGGTATCCAGAAGGACCACATTGGTATCTGGACTCGAGGGAACGCGCATTTGTGTAAGGGTGGGTTTAAGCATGCGGGATCGGTCGAAGGTGTACCTAGCGCCAGCACACGAACGGTGCATAGACCCAAAATTACACGAACGAAAACCTGCGAGCACGTCAGCTTTGGCAAATCTGAAGGATGTCACAGGGAGAGGACTTGAAACCTTGATAGCCATTTCGTGGAATTTAACGACTGACTTGAAACATTGTGGGTGACTTCGACTCATCTACCCGATTCTACCGCGACGGGCAATGCCTAGATGCGTCATCATCGAAGAAGTAGCCCCTGGGTTCCCGTCAATAGGAGATGAGCCTCGTATGTATTTTTAATGTCAAGAGCCTGTCATCCATCGTTTCAACAAACCTTGGGAACACAGCCACGGAAAGAAATTCTGTCTCGGGGATACGATGTTGCAAACTGCCGAACACATCTTCCGTTTCGAGAATGCAAATGATCCAAGTGAGTGTCGTATGCACGAGTCATTGTCCCAGGGTTTTCCTGGACCTGAATGGGTCCAAGTCTCACTTCGAAAATTGTGATGCGGCTTCATGGGTTATCAGTCCGAACTCCTTTTGTTGATTAATTTCCACGCCACTTTTCCGTACCAGTGCCATGCATGCGCTTCTCCTGTTCACAAAATCATTAGGGGTTTTTGTTGTCTGCGTTTACGCTTCAGGTTCGAACGTCCGCGTCCACGTTTGGTGCGTAATTCTGTTGCGCTAACCACTTGGCGTTGAAGACTCGCTTCTCTGTCAGTACTTCATTTTCCCGGATAACCGTGCTCTTAATGCTGTGAATAAGACACTCCGCAGAGGTCTTTGCATGCAGACATCGAAAAACAACACAGATCTGGTGCGACCTTCAGTTTTTTATGGCTTATTTTTTTCTATTTTGAACCTGAATCGTGACAGTGAATCTACCGACCGGCGTACGGCGCGTTAGTCCCCTCCCCATGACGATTACGCCACACTGAGTCGGAACTTTGAATTTCTCGGACTAATGGTTAATGATCTGGAGTCTCGCTCTGTTTACCCTATCGGTCCCTTTCTTCCAGTTCTCACCGACAACATTGGAGAAATAGTGGAGCAATATCAAATTTTCACTCGCGATCACCTTTGCGATTTCGCCCGCTCTCATAGGCTTACGTTTACGACTCTCATCCTCCGAGCTGGTTTAATTGACCTATTGCGCCTTCATCAGGATTGTTCTTGTTCAGCCTCTTACCTACTTTTCCGGCAGACGGCCCGTCCACGACATAACGCTCGCCTTGTTCCTCTTCCTCCGCCACGCTCTGTTGACAATGTTGTTGTCGAGACGCATCCGAGTCGTCAACGAGAGGAGACACAGAATCAGACATGCGTACGTCAATGACGGTCAATCTGAAGAAGACACATCATCTCGTCATTCATCACACGCTTGTCAGCAACGCGATTATCGCACTCGTACCTTAAACTCGTAGATTGATGTGGGAAATGATGGTGTCTTCCCTGTCAAAATGCTCGAGGAAATGAAGCATATAATACGTAAATGGCAAGAACGAATGGCCCCCTCTCGTTTCACCGAAACAGTGTGTGCTGTTTGCGCTTGGAGTTTCCCTGTATCCGAATTAGAGAGCGTCCCTCTTACTCCCTCAATGCTGCGCATCCTGTGAAACGAGTGTCTTCTTCTCATGTCCTTCCGAACTCGTACGATCTGGATGTTTATCATCGCGCCATTTTATGTCCGTATGGCATGCTAAGCCCCCTCGCCAACCAAAGTTTGCTCTTGCGAACTTCCTTTATTATGGGATGACACTCATAGTTATCCTTTCATTTTCCTGAAGTGGCATATAGCAACCTCTCACGATCTTTTAAATCCGAGCATCTGAGGTGGTGCAGGTCCAGGGATGCCCGGAGGGCTGTGGAATCGTCAATGAGGGCTATCTCGCATGCTGTCGTCAGATCATCCAATGTCGCATTGTCGGTGCAGTTAATTTGTGCACCCCATGTGTCTCACGTGTGCGACGTGACTGTTGCCGTCTGCACAACCGACTGCCAGTTTCAACGTTTTGACACTGAATGCTTGAATCAATTTAGTTGGGTACTAGTAGCAGGATATTCACGTCCTGAAAGCGATTCGAATTGGCACGTCAACGAGATGATCATGTCAAGCTGAGCAAATCGGCCTCGGGCCATAGGGACTGCTAGCTGCCAGTGTAGGTGAGGCAAGTCAGCACGAACGGTATAAGCGCAAGGCGAGCGATCATGATGTACTCAGGCCCGGGCAATCCACATCCCTAGATACTAAGTGTCCAAGGCGACTTGTTTGTAGGTACAAGAATAAAAAATGCTGATTACTCTGAGTCGTCTGTGCTGCGAATGTCCTCAGCCCTGTCCTGGGCCTTACCCTTGCCCTTGTTGGCATTCCCATCCTTGCTCAAGTGGCTCAACTTCTGTTCAAAGAATAAAACAACCACTCGGATGATATCTGCATAAACCTCATCCTTGCTGAAGAGTGGAACACCAAGAATTGAGGATTGTTTGTATTGCTTGTGGGTTGATATTTCATGCCCAATGTCTGATCTAAATTCCTCAATTGCGCGGAATGCCACGATTGCAAAGCGATAACAATTGAGGCTAGAAATATTTTTAGTCTTTTATTTGTACCATAATTAGTGTTCAATCTTACCTTGTTGCATCGTACCTTTCTGTGAGAACTCCAGCAAAGCAGACTAATGACATCCACAAGAGATGGTGCCAACTCTGAGTCTTCCCTCCATGCCATTTGTCATAGAGTGATCCCATTGAACTTGGACGATTCTTGAACAGATGAAATATATAGTTTGTCAATGGCTCTTCCTTTTGTCTTCCAATCCTCAGATGAGGAGAGATCTCGTTGTGCAATGATAATGATGGTATCACTGTAGATTAGTATTACTTGATTAGGTTAAGTAAGCGGAGTTTAAAATCTGCACACCCTGAAGTTTTATTTACATACAACCTGCATATGGAGGAATTCATGCTGGAAACCTTTCAGCTGTTGTTTCATGTGTGATACATTACTGATTATGAGGTGGTGGAAGTTTGAGGGTTGGCAATCTGAGATAATCTTATCCCAATGTTTGACAAATGTGCGGACTTCAGGTGTTTCCAAGGGCCCTGTGAAAAAACCCAAACTGGGTTTGTGTGGCGGCAGCCTTGCCTGAGATGGCGAGATAGGGGCCTTCCCCTCAGGCTGTGAATCCCTACTCTTCGAAAAGGGAAGCTACAATTCAATAGAGTTAGGTAGACCTTTATGTGGAGAAAAGGACACACCCTGAATAGCCTGGGGACTGAAGAAGAAGAAGAAATCTGGTGATCTGATTGAGCAGCCTATCCAAAAAGGGGCTTCACAATCTAGAGTATCACATTACATGAACTCGTGACACATACCATGGGAGGTGTGGACTGATATTGAGGTGGGGGGTCAGGGGAATATGGGGGAGGAGAAGATGTTGGTTGACTGCATTCCAGACAATATGGGGCGGCCATGATTGCCAGTTGGAAAGGCATTCTGGTCACCGCCGGTTAACCTATCTAAGAGTGGCGTGCCAGTGGTCCGTGACTATGTGCGAATCACAAAATACCCCATTTTCAAGAATTGAACCTTCTAAAGTTCTATCGCAAACCGATAATCTACAACCACTGTAACTGTTCGCATTGCTCTCACACTCCCAACCGCCCTTCAAGTTCTCTTTCCATAGTGTCACCTTGCCGTCGCCACAGCTCACAGCAAGGATATTACCCGCGAGGCTCCAGGAAACGCGCCAAACAACATCGGGAAACTTATCCGATGTCGATGGCGTATTCTGGGATGCAGTAGGGGACGGATCGAGGGCTGTCTTGACCCACGGAGCGGTCCGCGTGTCCTTTGTCCAAACGAGCAGACTCATCCTACGACCAAGTAAAGACGAAAGGAAATCAGGATCACATCGCATCTATGTTTCTCTCTGTCCGCACGACATACCTGTGATGCTGTGGCTATATAGCTCCTCGGCAGTCCGATATTGGGCGCCCACGCGACGTCGCGCACCCAATCTCCGTGCCCTTCGAGTGTCTCCTCCTCAACCCATGTCTGGGTGTCCTCGCGGAAAGACCAGATCTTGACGAGGTTGTCGCAGCCGGCGTGGCAAAACGTTTGAAAGGCGCGGGAGGGGATGGTGCTCCGGGTGGATGGGGGTGGATGAGCGAGCCGGGGTAGCAGGCGCCACCAAAAAGATAGCATTGCAGGCAATGGCGTGACCGTTAAAGATATCGGCGACCCACTGACCATCGTCTGGAAAAGGTAATCGGTAGAAAGTTGGTGTGACCATCAACGATGGGTTCAAGATAAAAGTAAAGTAGAACGGACCTTTGAATGTGAGCACGGAGAGCTTTCCACCGGAGGCGCACGCCAAGATGGCACCTAACTCGTGGGGGGCCCAAGAGATAGAGTTGACTATACAGCGCCAGAAGGTCAGATAGAGCATGTGCGTGGAGGTAGTGGAAGCGCCTGACGCGGTGTGCAAAGAGCGCTCCTTGATTTTCGTCCACGATCCGGCTGAGGGCCCTTGCCAGTGCGCTTGCTCTCTCCAAATGAGTACTTGACCATCGTACGAACACGATGTGAGGATATTACTGAACTTGGGATGGGCTCATGCGACTTGCCAGACAGTTCCAGTGTGACTGGGAGGGTAGTCTCGGTGCCAGACGTTTTGACCTATGCCACTGACGGCGTCGGGATCTCCCAACAGTCTCAGGGAAGCGCGTTGGACAGACCCTTTTAGTGTCTGCCCACCCGACTTGGACGGCTCGCCGTCGACGGGGTTGAAGACCTTGACAGTGCAGTCGGAAGAACACGTAGCAACCCAACGTGCTAGCACCCAGTGAGAGAGTGTCGCATCCGCTCCTCTAGATCGTCTCAGACTGACTTGAAGAATGTGAAAAAATTGCAAGTTTTAAATATCAGTACACTGCGACACGCCTACACTCAAGGATACATGTTAGTACAATCCATTCCATGGCATGGAAAAACCCACGCTCGGAGTGGACGGGAGTCAACAAGCTAGAACAATACCCTCGTCACCGCATATGCATAAAACACCCCACAATCCGCCACCGCCCCCATCGTTGCCTTGAACGCGTCCCAACTCGAAAACAACGTCGTGATACTCACGATCTCCAACACCGCCGCCCAATCATGCACGCCCAATGTACAAAGCCCGTTGCGCGCATAACACCCCGAGTGCGAAGCAAACGCCCTGTCTTTCAGTGCTTGACAATCCGACGCAGGGGGCGTGCTGTTGACGGCGTCTCCGACCAGCGCGAGTTGAAGACAGTGCATGGTGTTGGTCATCCATTGTCGTCCTTGGGCATTGAACAAACTGCGGTCGTCCGAGAATTTCTGACAGTAATATTGGCCATAACCGAGAGGGTATCCGGAAGGACCACATTGGTATCTGGACTCGAGGCAGTTGGCATAGAAAGCACAATTGTCCAAGGGTGGGTTTAAGCAGGCGGGGTCGGTCGAAGGTGCACCTAGCGCCAGCACACGGACAGTGCATAGACCCAAAATCACAGGGACGAACAAAAACCTGCGAGCACGTCAGCTTTGGCAGATCTGAAGGATGTCGATGTCACTGCAGAGGGGCTTCACAGACATTTCGTGGAATTTAACGACTGAACGTTGTTGACGTTGTGGGTGACTTTGACTCTTCTACCGTACCACTGCCACGGTCGGTTTTCCCACGTCTTACTGAAGGAGGCAGGCAGCATAACGACTCTTTCGCTACTAGGGTATGTATAAACTGCGCCAACTCTTTTATATTCTGTGCGCAGACCTCTGTGCAGAGCTTTCGAATTCTCGATCAGTGTGGTACGAATCATAAAATACCATATTCTCAAGAATTGAACGTTCCAAAGTTCTACCGCAACCCGATAATCTACAACCTCTTTAACTGTTCACGTCACTCACACACTCCCAGCTGCCCTTCAAGTTCTCTTTCCATAGCGTCACCTTGCCGTCGCCACAGCTCACAGCAAGGATATTACCCGCAAGGCTCCAGGAAACGCGCCAAACAACATCGGGAAACTTACCCGGTGTTGATGGCGCATTTTGGGATGCAGTCGGGGACGGGTCGAGGGCTGTCTTGACCCACGGAGCGGTCGGTGTGTCCTTTGTCCAAATGAGCACAGACTTATCCTACGACCAAGTAAGGATGAAAGGAAATCAGAATCACGTCGTATCTATGTTTCTCTCTATCTGCACGACGTACCTGCGATGCCGTGGCTATATAGCTTCTCGGCAGTCCGATATTGGGCGCCCATGCGACGTCGCGCACCCAATCTCCATGCCCCTCGAGCGTCTCCTCCTCGACCCATGTCTGGGTATCCTCGCGGAAAGACCAGATCTTGACGAGGTTGTCGCAGCCGGCGCTGGCGAAACGTTTGAAAGGCGCGGGAGGGGATGGTGCTCCGGGTTGATGGGGGTGAATGAGCGAACCGGGGTGGGTAGCAGGCGCCCAAGAGACAGCATTGCAGCCGATGGCGTGACCGTTAAAGATATCGGCGACCCACTGACCATCGTCTGGAAAAGGTATTCGGTGGAAAGTTGGTGTGATCATGAACGATGGATAAAAGTAAGGTAGAACGGACCTTTGAATGTGAGCACGGAGAGCTTTCCATCGGAAGAGGCGCACGCCAGGATGGCACCCAGTTCGTGGGGGGCCCAAGAAATAGAGTTGACTATACAGTGCCAGAAGGTCAGATAGAGCATGTGCGTGTAAGTAGTGGAAGCACCTGACGCGGTGTGCAACGAGTGCTCCTTTATTTTCGTCCACGATCCGACTGAGGGCCCTTGCGTTTGCTCTCTCCAGATGAGCACTTGACCGTCGTACGAACACGATGCGAGAATATTACCGAACTTGGGATGGGCCCATGCGACTTGCCAGACGGGTCCAGTGTGACTGGGAGGGCAGGGCATTAGCAACAGTCTCAGCGAAGCGCGTTGAACACACCCTTTTAGTGTCTGCCCACCCGACTTGGACGGCTCGCCGTCAACGAGGTTGAAGACTTTGACGGTGCGGTCGGAAGAACACGTAGCAAGTCGTTTTCCGTAGTAGTCAAGCTGGGCATCATGCTTGAAAGGCATAAGAATGACTTGAGTATGTGGACAGAAAGGTATGCATACAATCATGTCCTCGTGCGCGGTTTCGATTGGGACCGCATCGGTGGTCGTTGCGCTAACCATGTCGCTGCGAATATTTCCCTGGCCTTGAATGAGGTTGTAGTAGCAATGATGGTCAAGAAAATAACTTGGACTACGTGGTACTTGGTACACGTCAGAGTTGGCGCGGGTGCAATTCGCCCCGACTTGCGACTCCCAAATCACAGACATGACGACGGGGCCTCCCTCTGAACATGCCACCGGTCTCTTTGATCGTGCTTCGGCCCTGCACGCGCAGGCAGTCCTCTCATTTCAGTCCTCGTCCACTGTCACGTCCACCAAGTCCGAATATACATTCCTCCAAAAAATTCTGCAGTCGGGCACACTGTCGGATCGGCTAAGTGCTCTGACGCTACTTGTCCAAAGTAGTCCTTTGCACAACACGAAAGCCCTTGATGCCCTGAGGAGTTTGGCTGAGAGGGGCAAGGGTAAGGGTGGTCGCGGTGAAAGTCTGAAAGCTCTGCGCTGCATCGTCGATTGGTGGGTCGGCGGTGGTGCACCAGATCGCAAGCTCAAGTGGGTCTGTTCCTCTGGTTCATATTCTTATCTGACTACCACGCTAGATATTTCCGCGACCAGCCCTTGACCAACCGCAACATCGATGACGAACAATTGCTTGCCTGGTACTTTGAAGATTGGCTGAAAAAGTACTTCTTCTCGGTCCTGCAAATACTTGAGAACCTCGCCGCCGATCCTCTAGCATACGTGAGGACACAAGCACTCTCGCTGATCAGCAACCTCCTACGGAACAAGCCTGAGCAAGAACACAATCTACTCAAGCTGCTCGTGAACAAACTGGTAAGTGCATTCTCATCGTCACACACCCCTTGATCCGTAATTCCATGCAGGGAGATGGAGAAAAACAAATTTGCTCTCGCGCCTCATACCACATCCTTCAAGTCTTGCAGACGCATCCGTCGATGAAAACAGTTGTCATACGTGAGATGACTTCACTGATTTTCGCTCCCGTAGCCGTCCCAAGATCAACCTCAAAAGGCAAGGATACGGCGAACGAGCATTCCCGTTACTATTCGACTATAACACTCAATCAGATCGTTCTCCAGCCAGGCGATACAGACGTTGCTCTACAACTCATTGACGTGTACTTTCGCATGTTTGAGGACCTCCTCGGCGAAGGCAAAGTTGCCGAGAACGAAGAAGATACCCATGGAAAACTTATGTCTGCCATCCTTACCGGTATGAACCGCGCTCTGCCATTCGCGAAATTCGATACTGCCGAGGCAAGGTAACATGGTTACTTCATTTCCATTCCACGAAGCTTATTGCGAATCTCAGTTTCCAGAAGCATATCGATACTCTCTTCCTCATCACGCACACCTCGACTTTCAATATATCACTGCAATCTCTCGTCCTCATTCAACATCTTTCCTCCTCGCTCGCTAGTCAACCAGGTTCCTCGTCTTCATCGCGCTCTCAGTCGATTGTGGACCGGTACTATCGTGCCCTATACGCCTCGCTTCACGATGGACGATTGGCATCCTCTTCAAAGCAGACGATGTACTTGAATTTACTATTCAAGTCCTTGAAAACAGATAACAACGCAGGGAGGGTCAAGAGCTTTGTTCGCAGGTTCATCCAGGTGTTGGTTAGTGGCGGAGCTGGCGGTACAGAGTTTGTGGTTGGAGGGCTCTACTTACTCGGAGAAGTACGTGCGATTTGTATCCAACCTGGGTGGCTTTGACTATTTTCACCCTCCCAAGATTTTCAGCACTGTTCCGGGTCTGCGCGCGCTCCTGCAAGGGATGCCAACTCCCTTGGAAGTTGAAGAATACGATCCCCGAAAACGAGACCCCCAGTTCGCGCATGCATCAGCGTCACCATTATACGAACTTGTGCGACGCTTTTTTATGGGCCCTCCCAACTGCTAACCCCGTCGTGTTCAGCTTCCACTCCTCCATCATTATCATCCGACCATTTCACTTCATGCGCGTCAGCTTCTCGCATCACAACCCATCACCTCGAGTCCGGATCTCACACTCAACACACTCTCCCACTTTCTCGGTCGTTTTGTATACAAGAACCCCAAAAAACCTAAATCAAAAGGCGCAAGCGCTATGCAACCCGCTGCGAGTGCGTCCGACGGTGTTGCTGTCAAGCGGGTCAAAGGCGAGGTCAGCGGTGGTGCTCTGCCAAACGAGGAAAAATTCTGGAAGAAGAGGGTGGAGGAGATCCCTGTAGATGAGGTATGATCTTGTTCACTCGATATACGGCGCTGTCTCACCCTGCCCAGGTCTTCTTCCACAAATACTTTTCAAGAAAAAACCGTAGGCAACTTGCTCAAGTTGGCCAGGACGAGGGTAGCGAAGGAGTGGCATCAGAAGAATACCAGGACTCTGGAATAATATCCGATGAGGACAGAGCCGACAGCGAACACGAAGCTGATGAAGAAGGGTCCAGCGACGCTGAAGAGGGTGCTGTATGGAGGGTGCGAATATCGAGAGTTCTCAGCTTCCTATTCTCATGCAAATTGCCAGGCTATGCAAGCTACCATGCCGCGTGAAAACGGAGATGAAACCTTCATGGAGGATAACGAAGACGTGGATGATGATGAATTACTATCTGACTCGGACGCAGGTGGCAACTCGAGCGTCAAGGGAGAGGAAGAACCCGAAATCGATTCTGATGGAAACGAACTCGGTGATGGTATATCGCTTGCTGAAGGGTCTGACGATGATGACCTGGTCGCTGTGGATGACATTCCAAATGGCCTCATTGAATACGATGGCTCGGGTGCAGAAACAGAGCAGAACGACGAAGAATGGGGAGGAATCGGTGGCGGCGACAAACGCAAGCGGAAGGACACGAGTCGAACCAGGCGCAAAAAACGGAAGACCTTGCCTACATTTGCAACCTACGAGGAATACGCAAAGATGATCGAAGAGGGCCCAGAGGATCAGATATAACATCTCTTCGTATCTACCAATACATCGATTCTTGCACCTCAGTAGCGTTGGCCCATGAACAAGGTCGCGTGTTCTGTCAGCTCTTTATTCGGGCCTTCCCGCTTGAAGCTCGCCGCGTCCTCGTCACTTGTCTGAGACTTTCTTTATATTTGATGGACGACCGTCATCTCAGCCTGCCATAGAACTTTTCACGAGCCTTTATGCCCCGCCGAGCCTCCTCGTCCCTAAGTTTCGCTTCCAACCCCGACCATGCATTGCGGGCATACGTTTCCGCACGCTGCAACATTGTGCCGGGATCAGCTCAGAAAGGTAAGACCATAAGGGAGATATATGCAAACCTTGACAAGATGTCGTATTTGGTCCATGGTGGACACGTCTGATCCGACCAATCTGAAGGTCTGGAGGATAGGTTTCCCTCTCGGGAACGCATACATGACATACATCCGCAAGGGTACGGATGCTTCTTCTTGTAGCGTGGCGTCCAAAAAGTGTATGTTCGATAACTAGAAATCAAAGCGTAAGGGAATACTCTATGACAGAGCAAAGTCGAGAGGAAGGAGAGGGAACGTACGACGTTCAGCGTAACGCACACCGGCCATGATTCCCTCTCTCCCAAAGCCTCTCCCTCGTCCCAATAATCAGTCAGCTCGAAGTCGGTCGCTCCGCTCACTCCTTTTGCCTCGAGTCCACCCTTTTCTTCGACTCCCCTATCGACGTCCACGTCCATCCCGACATCGCCTTGCGTAGTATGCCTGCGAGGGGCCCGATATTCTATCTGTTTCGTACGGGGAACCTTGGTGTCCCAAAGCGCGGCCCGACATGCGAGCATGAGACAATCCACAACGTTTCCCCCGTCCGCGAACACTACCGCGTCTAGTTTGGCCGCCCATGCCTTGTTCCCGGGCACGATGACAAGATTGGTTGGACGGAGGGATGGATGGGCGAGGATGCTCTCCAAAAGGATAGTCAAATCCGATTGGAGGTCGTCCAACGCGTTCGAGGACAATAAAGGGTACGCTGCAGGGGAGCTGCCGGTGATCGTCGGTTGAGCGGACCAAATATCAAAAGTGTCGAGAAAAAAAGGGGGTAGAAACGGCATACCAAGAAACGGTACATGCGAGTTTTCCTCCTCCTCCTTCTTCCTCAGCCCCGGCCACTTCTAGTTTTACGCCAACGACCACTTCGGTGCCGCCGCCTACGCCTCCAGCCTCGTGGACGTACCCACTTCGTCCGGGGCGTCCTATGCACACCTTGGCACTCCCATTTGCAAGAGGGACCACGCCTGTTTCGAGTGCGATAGGTCTATAATCTTCGGGTGTGCGGCCATCGAGACGAACTGGCGGATCGGAGAGGAGCGAAGAGCGGATATACGATTTTTCTGCTTTGGACAACATTAGAAAACGGAGAGATTCTTTTTCTGGCGATCATTGGTCCAGATCATCCACTAGATGTACGGCCGAACATTCGGCAGAAACCTTGTTTACTTTTCCCAGTATCCGATCGTTGTTCAACATCAGCTCAACTCGCCGTCTTGTAGGTTCAAATCGACAAGCCTGCTGCCTACGTTGCCACATTGACACGCGTCATCGAAGTTTTTCTCTCCCGATGGTCTCCATTTTGTTTAACTTGGCAGAAATTCCGCACACAGGCGCAACATCATCCCAGTGGTCGCCCAGCGCCAAGTGCCAATCGTGATGCCACAGTCATGCACACGACATCCGCACTGTGACGCCCAAACCCCTGCGCATCCCGTCGCCCCAGCACGGCACGCACGCAACGTGCGCACCCGCCCAGCGTCCCACCTCAACAGGGCATGGCCCCTTCACGCACCCTGACGCCCAATGCCCCCCTTCCCATCCCAATGGTGCCACGGCCCAAAGCCCAACTGGACGTGCACACCCGCGACACTCAACGTCCATTCGCCCTTCTCATCCCAATGGGTGTGACGGCCCAACGCGCTGCCCCTCGCCCAGCGTGGCACGCACGCGACGTCCGCCCCTGTGACAAGTGCCCCCCTACAATCCCAACCGGCGCGCAGGCGACGTGCGCACCCGCCGCCCTTCCCATCCAATGGGTGTGATGGCCCAACGCCCAACGCGCCGCCCGTCGCCCAGCATGGCACGCACATGACGTGCGCACCACATCCAACGCCTATCCACCCTTCCCATGGGTGCGACGACCCAACGCGCCGCCCGTCGCCCCCCCTCCATGCGCTGCCCACCGTCCAGCACAGCATGCACGCAGTG